>CAUYLG010056775.1:0-39373 GCA_963573385.1 Cacajao melanocephalus | reverse complement strand
TGGGAAAACTGGCTAGACATATGCAGAAAACTGAAACTGGACCCTTCCTTACACCTTATACAAAGATCTTCGTTTTTTTTTAAGCTTCCTACTAAATAACATTGGGATGGTATCTCAGATTAGTAGACATTTATTTATATTTTCAAAGAAAACCTAGGCCCTTTCAAGTAATAGAAAGAGCATAAATAAACCTGTTACAAGATACTTTCCAGTTACTAGGCCACTAAAGACAGATAAACATAAGAGAAAACATAAATTGTATTATTGTCCTTACCTGAAAGAGAAATCTGAAAAGGCAAAGTGTTGCTATGAAATATTCATCTTTATTCTTGTTAACATTCCTGAGACACAAAATGCTACTTTCTTTCCTTACCACAGAAAAGCAGTGGGATAATATAAAATCACTTTCCCTGTTATAGAAATTAGTAAATTCTGCAAGATTTTCTTTTTATCAGAAATTATATAAATACTGCTTTTGAATGATTACTACTCTTGTATCATGTTAAAGGTATATAACTGGGTGGGATGTTAGGTTTGAGTAGGGCAGTGTCACAACTAGGTAAGGAATATGTATATAAATAATTACTGCACTTTTAAGTCAGGATGAGCATGTGACAAATATGAAAAGCAAAGGAATGATATTGCATTAGGAGCCTCTTCTTGTGTTGAAAGAAACACTTAGAAAATGCTTAACATTCATGTAAAACAAGCTGTGTGCCATTATTTGATCAATCAAAGCAGTTATTTCTGATATTAACATATGTTATAGCTATAAATAGTATTCCTGTTTTTGCTAACTCCAGGGAAAGTCTGGTATTTTTTAATGTGCATGTCCCACAGTGTATCTCAAAAGTGCTTACTAGTTAGACAAAAATCACAACAATCCTTAGATCCTAGGCTATCAGAAAGCTTTGCAGTCACCAAGAGACTTGCAAAATATTTTTGGAATTATCTGTGTCTTGCGGATACTCTTAAGCCGCAGAGAAAATTATATATTGGGGAATTTATATCCCATAAAGGATTGTGCAGCTGAGAAACTGGATTGCATGACTGACCATGATGGAGGTAAAATCCAAGTAAACCATGTCTGTGTGAGATCATCTGCCAGTCTCTGCATAGCAAGTGCATTTCACTCAATTTCCCATCCATGTTGGCTAAGGTGTTTTATCTGAGACATATGTAGGTCCCCAGGGCCCAATCCTAGAGGTCTAGCTAGAGGGAAATAAAGACGAAATGAATATTTAAGTTTTGGGAGCATTCTTAAACTGGATCTCAGGCAGCTTATATTAAACTGCTTAGCTATTGTGATAGAATAAAGTATTTCTAAGAAAACTAATATATGGTTTTTTTTCAGAGGTTTCTCAAGTTATAGATAACAATGTAGTAACTATCCCTATCAGAGTATGCAAAAATAAAGAGAACAACAAATATTTTCCAAAATTCTAATAGATCAATATATTCATAACTATGGTCTTTAGTTAAAATTAGAAGGTATAGAGCTTTTCCACATAATTAAGAAAATGTGTTTTCATTAAAATAGGTATATATGTAGAAGAATAAAAAACATATAAAATAAACAACCAAACAAATCTTCAGTGTATTTAGGTTAAGATAAATCTTGAGAACACTTTATTTTCAACAAATTAAATTCAAACACTAAGAATAACGTTGATTTATTTGTTTGGGAAACAAAATCCACATAATGGGGGAGGGGGAATAAAATTAAACAACACTAAGTGTGCTGACTGTAAAATGATGTTTAAGTACTTGACAGGTTAATATGTATGAACCATCATTCTTTAATTTTCAGTATAGTCATTGTTTTATGACTTTACATAATCTAAAATAATGTTTTATAAGCCTTGAAACTAACACAAGCATGGGTAAAAATAAGCTACACAACGTATTCAAGATCCCTTATCTACAGATATCAGAAGCTTGTGGGAGAACACAGTAGTGGGAAAGACAGGAGATAAAAAGATATAGAAAATATGCAATGCCAATTGGGCCTTTAATCTTTGCCTAAAAACTCAAAACAGCAAGATAATTTGCTAAAGAGAAAAGCTGATTTTCCTTATTAAGGGTGAACAGATGATTTTGATTTTGTTCATTCTTCTTAAACAGTTTCCTCACCTCACTCCCATTACCTTCTTGGTTACTTTGTCAGCACTATCTTATATCAAACATAATTATTTTTTATTTCAACTTAGTTTTTCATTCTATTTCAATTACATGTCAAATATAATTTATCTAACACTTTAACATGATTAGTTTATTTCCACTTTATTAGCAATACAAATTAAGTAGTATTTTGCCAGTATTTCTGCCACTACTAAGTACATCATTATGCAATATTTCTAGTCCTTTGAGGAAATTTGGTTTTATATTATTTAAAGTCCTAGTAGGAAACAGCACACTCAAAATTGAATTATTAGTTGAGAGTTTATTAACAAAGAATTGTTTATAATGATGTAATCCCAGGAGAAACTGAAGAAGAAAAAAATTATTCTTTTCTGTCACCCCCAACCCCTGCCTGATAGGACAGGGGAAGAAAAGTTGCCAGAAACTGGAAAGAAAAAGACTTGTGTAGAGAAGGTCACCTTTGAGGACCAAATCATTCTGTTGAGGACAGGGTTAACCAAGGTGACACCACAGAGAAGAAACAAGGGAGTTAAATACGCTAACTTCACTCTTCATCTTTTCCAGACTGAGACTCCCTTAACTTTTTGATAAGAAGTTTCCAAAACTTAGAAATTAAGCAAGAGAAATATGGGGAATGTCTTCAATATCATATTGGGATATTATTTAACAAGCCCTTCTAAGAATTATTTATTTTTCGAGGAGCATAGAGCAGTAATGGACCTTGATATTTACTACTAATTACAGGCCTCGACTATGTGAATCTGGATAAGTTGCAGACTTTTGTCTGATGGAGATCAAGTTATTTTTGTCTGATAGCAAAGATAACCTATAGTTGTTTTTTCATGTATGATGTTCTTACTGGTTTTCATTTTAATGAATGAGTTGACAAATATCATGGGCACTTTTCAGTTCTATTTTCTATGAGAATCTCATTTTTAACTGAACCTGATCAGAAATGAGAGGGCACAGGAGCCCTGTTAATGATCAGGTCAGTCTCAGAGCAGAAAGTAGGGTGGAGAAAAGCAAATGGAAGATATTTTATTAAGCTACAATTTTTGATTGGATATGTTATTTTTTCCTGAATCTGACTAATTGAGTCATCAATACATTTTAAAATTACTGTGAGTAGACATTTTTGTACAAAGAGATCATAGGCACATACCACTAAAGTCCACATGAGGAAGATAAAAAAGTATGACTTATTGGGAGAAAAACAAATAGACTGATAGTAAAATCTCTATTAAATATCATATAAATTATAATATAGTTATATATTACATATAATAAATATTATGATACAAAATATAAACCCTACTTTCTGACTTGCCTCTCTGTTTCAAAGTAGAATCAGTAACGCCTAGAAAATAGGCCCCCTTCCATATCATTTTTCCTGAATTCACGACGCTTATTATGTTAGCGGCTAATAAGTTATATGACAATTTCTTTCTCTAAGATCCAACTGAACCATAGTTTTAATTCAGATGCATCACTTATATGAATTAAAACTTTAGGTTTGTTAATTTTAAGTGGTTTATTCAAGTCATTTGTAGGGTGTTTGATATATATGAATGCAATCCTTTTTTACAAGCCATTTATTGTTTATAATATTTGCAACATATTATATAGCACATTTATAGTGTGGAAGTGTTGGTCTTTAAATTGTTCAGTGAGACTGAGAAAAATACACAGTAATGTAGCTGAAAAAGGACCTCCATTTTTGGAGATAGTGTAGATTCTTTCTTCATAAGAAATATGTAAACGACACAAGTGTACTTGCGTTTATATTTCACACAATTGCTTTATTTTTAAAAAGTTTATTTTCAATACTACTTTGATAATTTATACTACTAGCTAATGTAGGTAACTTGTTGAATCTGTTATGCTTTCCATCCTCATGGCACAATTCAGCTAGTGAAATAAACCTACTTTTTGCTTTTGATGGCTACAAGTGTCTTGAACCTCAGAATAGCATTCACCATAAAATGCTGTTATAACCTTTGTGCATAGAGAGACATTACTCTTTCTAAACAAGTAATTAAATGTAGTAATATGCCTAATATATTTGAATAAGATAAACCTGATAAATAGTACTAGATATTTCTAAATTATTTTGAGATATAGGTTTTAATTTTATACTTTTTTTCAGACCAAACTAATTTATTCAAAATTACTTCAAAAATTTTTAGTAATATTTGTTTTGTACAATATAACTGTACATGTGACTATAATATGCATGTATATGTATAGTATAATATACACATAATATAAATGTGAATGTTGACCTAGACAAGGAATCAACCATTGTCTGTGGTGCCCTGGTATCTCTTTTAGTCAAGGAGAGTTAAAAATCAATATGTGGTCTTTAGGCTTACATAGCAGAATAGACTATTAATCTTCTCCAATGCACATACTCTATAATCCAGTACATTTTTAATGCAATTTACTTTTAATTTACTTTGCACATTTGTCTTAAGTGCTTTGCATAAATTATGTACGATAATCAATACCTTGGGAATAGTACTAAAAAACAAAGAAGCAGAAACTCTAATACCGTATTTCACATGCAAGCACTTTATTTCTAATATTCTTCTATAATTTATGGACTATTTAATAATGGAGTTGAGGTATATGCTTATCCACATTTTGCATAGTAAGAATCATCTTCACTGCAAACCTTCTATAAAATTCTAAATGTAGTTATATTTTACAAGGTGCCTTATGTCCAAAAATCTGTCCCCTGCGTATACCTAAGTTTAAGAAGTAAACTTGTCTTAATATTCTCAATCCTCTTCACCAAGATTCCATGACAGAAATTCTAGGTATCAAGGTGCCTGTTGCAATATATTAGAATATAGTTGGAACTATGACATCGTAAATGTGGGAACATATATATTTGGAAAGTTAGAATGAAGAAAAAAACCAATGAGTGGTCACTAGAGTTAAGCAGTTAAGAGTTTTAAGTGATTAATAATAGCACACATTATTAATTATTGAAGGACAATGTAGATAAGTTTCATAGGTGATAAATACTGAGAAGAATATTTACAACAGGTAATAATGACATAGGAATAATATATAGCCTATAAAAGAAACTCTTACAAAAATGCAAAAAAGAGAACGAAGAAGTATTAGGCAAAAGATACAAAAATGTAGTTTATAGGAAAAGGAATATATAACACTAGCAAGAAAATGAATCAATATTTATAGTAATACTAGGTTTTCAAAAAGTGCTAAGTAAAACATTTATATCACTTTACTCATATTAAATTTAAAAACCAGATTATGACTAATTTAAAACACTGGCATAAAAGAGGAAAGACTTTTAAACTTCATATTTTCTTATGCCTTTGTATTGGGTGCCATCATCTGTATGTCAATTGGGAACATCTTAAGAAAATTAAAGATAGGCATACCCTAGTTTACAGTAATCTCATATCTAGGTAGAATGAAATATTAAAAAATTCTTATTTGGATCCTTAAAAGTGTATATATGTGAATATTTATTGGAGTGCTATTAAAGATGGCTCAGGTTTGAAGATAATCTTGCTAAACTGGGATAGTTGATGGGTAAAATGCAGTGAATATAAATAAGAAATATTTTGCTGTATTTGGAAGTAACATGTTGGAAATACACACAGCAATATAAATGGATACTTAAATCTCATATTTTATGACAGCATTAAATGCTTCAAAACTTAGGATTCTAACAAAATATGTACAGGATCACCATACAGGAAACAAATAAGCAGAAATCATTGAGAGAAATTATAGATTGAGATGATTTAGAGTGATTCAGGTATAACCATGGGTAGGAAACTCAATAGTAGAAACATTAAAATGACCTATATACTAATACAATCTAATTCAAAGTCCATAAATTTTATTATTCTTTTTGTGAAAATATATAAGCTGATTCTAAAATTATATGTAAATAAATAGGGCCAACAGTAGGTAAAATAATGTAAAATTAGAATAATTTTGAATACATACTATTATTAGATGTTAAGACAATAAAATGTTATAATTAAAACAGTGTGGTATTATTCAAAGGCTTAATATAAAGACTAACAGAAAAAAATAGAGTCCAGAAATGAACTTACACATATATGTTTTCCTCATTATGACAATTTGGCACAGTGCTGTGGAGGGAAAAAAAACATCTTTTCAACACACTTTACTAGATCAGTTGAATCCATATGTCAGAGTAATGAATTTAACCCTCTGCCTCATAACCTTATAACCAGATGCAAAAAAAATCCTAAATGTGAAGGGAATAATAATACATGCAGACACATGCACATAAACATTGACACACACTTTTTTTCCCCCAGAAGAATATGTAAAAATTTGTCTTCTGAACTTCCATAAGACTTCTTAAATAGGACAGACAATTCACTAACCTTAAATAAACAAACTCATTTATTATACTGTACTAAAATTAAGAACATCTGTTACTTAAAGACACAGTTAAACGTGGGAAAATACAAATCGTAAAAGTAGAAGACATTTGACATACACATATTTAACAAAATATTCATATCCAGAAAAAATTCTTAAGACAAAGACAACATTATTAATCAGCCAGAGACTTGGAGATGAATTAAATGTGCATGTGGATATCTAATAGTTACATTAAAGGATTCTAGACTTTGTCATTTGGGAAATAAAAATTATAAAAACAATACCAAATGTTATCAAAAATCTAGAACAACTGGAACACATATCTTTTGTTAAGAACAAAAAAGTAGCACAATTTTGGAATATTCTTTCAAAGTACTTATAAAACTTAACATTTGCCTATCGTATGAACTAGCATTCAACTCATATATAGCAGAAATTCATTTATATGTTCACCAAAGGAGGAATGTTTATGCTGCCATGAAACAGAAATAACCCAAATGTCTATAAACATTAGAATGGGTAAACATATTTTGGGGTAGTCATAAAATTATATATGTAATTTTATATGTTGTTGTATGTATAATTATGTATAATATTATACATGTAAATATGCATAACAGTGAAAATGAACAAGCAATTACTGCATTCAACAAAATAGATGACTACCACAAACATAATTTTTAGCAAATGAAATCAGACACAAATGAGTCTAAATTGCAAAAATCCCCAAAATAAAAATAAACTGTATGTGCAGTTAGTTGTTTTGATATAAGCGTTACCTTTCAAAGGGCAAAATAACTGGGAAGATATATGAGGCTGGCTTCTAGAGTGTTAAAATATCCTCTTTCTTCAACTTCATGTTGTTTACAACAGTATGTTTGAGAAAATTCATTACGTTGTTCGTTTATGTTACGTGTACTTTTCTAGAAGCATACTGCATTTTAATTTAAAAAGTGTTTCTTTAAAGGCAGTGCTTTAGAAAATTGGAACACATGCATTGCTTGGGTAATGTAAAATGATGCAGCTACTGTGGAAATGGTATAGCAATTCCTCAAAAAATTAAGTATAGAGTTTCCATGTGATCCAGAAATTCTGCTACTGCATGTATACCTAAAAGAAGTGAAAGCAGGAACTTGAACAGATATTTGTACTCCCATGTTTATAGCAGCGTTATTCATGGCAGGCAAAAGCTGGAAGCAATTCAAGTGTCCATCGATGGCTAGTGAATAAACAAAATCATTACACTCAGTGAAATATTATTCACCCCTGTTGCAGAGCTATTAATTTGTCCCTGCCTTACAGGTCCTCTGAAACAATTACACCAAAGTAAAACGGCCAGAGGAATATTGTTTAAGGAGCTGATTTTAAATAGTTGAGTAATTTGGTAATTTATTATTAAAGACATAAGGGTGTGTATTTCCATACTGATGATTTTAGTTTGGATATTTTCTAAGCAATATGTATATAAAACCCTAATTTGGATAAAGAATAATGAATAGAAAAATAAAATTAGGGGAGCTCTATTTATTTATTCAGTTTGTTAGTGTTTCAGCTAGTACTTACTGAACTTTGACTATAAAAACTATGTTAACTATCTCTTTTTAAAAACACTATTTATTTTTAAATTTAAGTCATGTTAAATCTGAAAATATATGCTAAGCATATACTACATAATCAAAAGTTTGTTGTACTTGCTGATGTATAAAAACCATTGGAAGACAGCTTTTATAGCAAAGGAGTTTATTACATTTTGAGATTACATATTATTGGAAAAATGAGAGAGATCACCTATATGGGAAAGATTTGACAAATATAAATTTCCTCTATCAGTTTGTAGTTTTTTTCCTTTTTTATTTTGGGATAGGAAGAGAGGTAAAGACATAAAAATCAATTTGGCAGCATCACTTTTTCATTTTGGAGTGGCCATGTGGTGTGACATTTCTTTCTTTTATGATTCTTTTATAAACATTCAGAATTTTATCTTTAAAAAACAGAAAAAATTGAGAAAGTGCATTGCATAGATATAAAACACACTATAAAGTTCACATTTGACAATTAACTGGTACATATTGGACAGGTGATAATCAGAGCAATTTAGGTTAGAAGAAGAAAAATAAAGCAAAGAAGAGAAGAGAAGCAAAATATCTGCTTATGTGGGAAGAGTTATGTGGGATAACTATCTACAGAAATATAATAATTATGTAAAGGGAGTCAGATTGAACTTCAATGATGTGTAATTTCAAAAATAAAATTTTAGGAATCGTTTCTTTTATTCCATTGAAGTGAATATATTTTCATGTAAAGTTATAACTGCATTTTATTTGGAAATGTTATTGTGTATATACGTGTATTTTATATAAAATATATATGAAATACAGCTTTTATATATATGTATAGCTTTTTATATATATATACACAAGTTATAGCATACACACACACACACACACACACACACACACACACATACACACACACACACACACACCTGGGTATTAAATGATTGCTAAAGTGAAAAGAAGTAACAGTTTGATTCCTTCCCTTTAAGTAGTGATACAAGCCCAAATATGTTTCTAACTAATCAACAGTAAAATTAGTTTCCACTTAGAAGGTATTAAGCAAAGATGCAGCAAGCTGTTTGCCTGAGATTAAAACTTTGGTGAGCCAAATCCAGTAAAAGTGAATGTAAGAACACAGACTTTTTTGCTAGTCTTCAAAACTCTCATCTGTTTTTCTGCCATGGCTTTAAAGAGACTTACTCAGTTGCTTATAGTCCAGATGTTCCCACTAATGGCAATTTCACATTGTATTCTTTCTTTGATTCTCTTCTTAATTACTGTAGGGGGTAGGATTTATAAAATACATATAGTACACTGTAGCTCAGAATTAGACTTAATCATTATTATTACTTTATGTACTTTAAGGGCCAATTTCAAAATGTACCAAATCCTCACTCACTGCCTGATGCAGTAAATTGGTCTCTAATATAAGGTGGGAACTGGGAAGTAGAAGTCAGCATTACTTAAGATTTTTTTTTTTTCATTTTCTACGAGTACACATGTCAGAGGGTTGACTGTGTCTTCTGATTTGGGGTTTGTCAATTGTTTAAATATCATTCTTTAGTTCTCTTTCTCCTGTTCTTAAGTGTTCCTGTAATAAAAGATCACATGTCAAATAGCAATTACTTTAAAAATCACTTTAAACTTGATATAAAAAGAAGCACATTAAATTAGAGCTGATTGCCTTATTTTTAATTTTTTTCTTTTTACATTTTAAACTCTAATTTTGCATGTTGTTCTACTTTTCCTGTATCATTTCTGACCATTCTTTCTACTTTACTTCTTTCTGTGTTTCCCAAAATTTTGTTCTTAGCAAATTTTTGCATTAAAATAAATCCTAGGAAACTTTCAATTACTCTCCCAGTATTGCTGATGCATTCCAAACTTACATCTTTTGTTTTCATGGGGTACTTATTTTTTATTCAGTTACTTATTTTTTATTCATGTTTTGTCCTCAGTCTAAGATGACCACATCCAAGAGCAAAATTAATGTATTTCCTGTCCACATGGGTTTTATTCTAAAATTATCACCACTTAAATCATTGGCACATACTTTATTATTCAGAGTTAGAGATCCTCACATCATTTCTGGTTTTCCTTTCTTTCATTTTTTTCTCCTAAATATTTTTGGAGAAAAGCAAAATGTTTTTCCTTTCAGCACCTTTTGGGACTGTGTCCCTGTCTGTCCTCTCTCTTCACCATCCTGATTCTAATTTTCATAACCCCATCCTATGATTTTTCTTCAAGCCCCCTAGTAAAATTTTCCTAGGCCAACTTATTTGAAAGCACTAGTGAAGTTTTTTTTTTTTCTAAATATGCCTTTACCCTATCACTTCCCTTCTGAAGATATAAAAACTCTGTTGTCTGGCATTTAAGACTCTCTATAAATGTATTTCTTGGTATTTATTCACCTTTATCCTATACTATGTTGGAACTCCTTTTTTGGAGAGATTACTCAGCAACTCATCTCTTTTGCTCAGTATATACATCATCCTCTCTTACAAGATATTTGCATTTTTTAATTTTTAAGCCTTTAGATGTTTTCTTTCCCTGATTGAAACATTATTCATTCTCTAAATCCCAGATTAATCTCTACCTTCTTCATGTAATTCTTCTTCAGCTCACTGTTCTTTATCTTTTGCAACCTGCATTGCAGTTACAATCAGTATCACTTTGTGTTACTTCATTGTACCCTTGCTTATTTCACATTATTTTATCAGATTAATGCCTACATCAAAATAGAGAGCGCAAAATTTCTTTTGTTCCCCTATGGCATATATCATAGGCTATGTGTAGGGATTCTTAAAGTACTCTTTATCAAATTAACAATTCAATTATTTTTGTTTAGACTCATTTATATACACACCAGCAATCCACAACCTATGCTGGAATTTTGGAAATTTTAGTCCAGAAGGCAGTCAGTGTACATATCAGAGAGAAAATATATCTTTGGCAGTTTACAAGTGACATTCTTGTTTGTATAGCACATTCTGAGATGAGATATGTCCTTACAAGAGAAAAAAATATATACTGACTATGAGAAATCAAAATGAAGATCTATGCTCATATTTATCTCCACCTCCTTTCAACATAATACGTCTTTAAATGATTATAGCATTTTTGTTAATGTAAGGGACCCCAACGAGCAACTAAGTATTCCTAACAGTAGCCCTCTAGTGAACTTTAGATTCCAGATTCAATAATGATGTATTCACCAGTAGTTTTCAGAGGGTATAAAAAATAAAAATTAATTATTGCTGCACAAGTAATAAATTTAACATGAAAATGTTTCCAAATCATCAATTGTGTTATTGAAAATGAAAGGCAATTAGGTGATGGGACACATAAAAGAAGGGAAATGTTTACCTTAACTTTCCAGGCATGCACATAGTCTTAGACTTCAAAACAATTATGCTTCTCAGTATTACTCATTCCTCAGATAATTTTCATAAATCAGTGCATGGGTACAAACAGGCTGAGGGCAGTGTAGTGAATATTTCAGGTTAATAAATGTATTGGACAAAGCTGGATAGGAATAAAACTTGGCTTAATGATGTATTCCAGAAATAACATAGCTTTTATAACACTATTTGCATTTATGACCAATTGTGATAAATTATTTTCAAATTCTACCAAGGATTTGTTAGTACGTCTGTCATTTCATAGGCAATACCATGAAGGCATTTTGAAAAGGGAGTTGTTGTGTGTCACACCTTATATCATTATGGACGGGAGACAGAATGTTTTTATATAAATTCTAAGAATACTTCTTATTGTGAAGGTTAAATAGAAATTCTAACAATTCAAGCAAAACAGTACAATATATCTTCTCAGCAAGTGATCCCAAAATATAACTGTCAGCCTCACTGAATGCTCCACACTGCTTGACACTGAATATTTTTGGGTCAACATGAGTAGTAGCTCTGACTGTGATGGAGGCAGAGACAACAAAAGAGCTAAGATGAAACACATTGCTTTCATAACCAACCTTAGTGTTAAGTGATTGGCATAAAAGTATGTGTAAATAGAATTAAAGAATAACAAAAAAACTCAGATATTTTTCTGCCTTTTTATTTGTAAACAACTAGGGAAAGGACATGTGCACATATGAAAAAATGATTAAAGATACTATAAAGATAACCAGTCTTTACAAAGATAACCAGTGTCATATATGTATTAGAAATAAATCTTTCCATCACAAGATATCAACATTCTGCTTATGCAGCAAAATATACGAAGAGGATCACCTATGTTTGATAGTATTCTCAAATGTAAAGTAAAACCGTTAGTGACCATATCAGACCCCACTTACACCCCAACGCATATCCTCTCATCTCACCTTTTTACTCTAGCAATGGCAATGGATACCAGCTGTATGCAAATGTAATTCAGCTTCAACTTGCTTAGTTAGCTGAATCATATATCTTCTAGCTTTCTGCTCTGGGATTTTTGTCCACTAGCCTTTGAGATGCCCAAGGAAACCCACGAGCAATTCTGACATGTATGCAAATCTAGAATAGTGAATGTGCTAGTACCTCACAGTGCAACCCTATACTATTAGGTGATGGAATCTGGGGGATACCTACTTCTTTTGTCCCTTAGACAGACAATTGCATTATTATTGATATAAATGTCATCAGAGTTTCCTTAATGATTATGAGCCCAGTTTTGCGGCAATGGTGGTCAACTTGAAAACCTAACATTTGATAAGTTTTTCTTCTTCCCTGTTTCAATCTTTCCAGTCATCCACTACTCTTTCTTAAGATCACTTCCCCAAATAGCATAGCCCTATCTAGTTCTTAACTGAGTCTCAGTTTTTAGATTGAAGCAAGGATATACATTTCTAATAAAATGGCTTCATTAAGAAGCTTCAAATCAATTTTAAAATGTATTTTAGAGAAGAAAAATCATATGACTCCTCTTCCGTGTTGTTTTTTATTTTTGATTATGGGAAACACTTTTAAAAAATGATCAAAACTAACCAAAGTAGAGATTACTAAAGAAATAATAAATTTATTAAATAATTTGATTTTCAAAAGTATTTTGATCATTTCAAAATAAGAACATTAATGGCATGCTTACCCAGCTCTAATGATATATTTTAATGATACAAATAATGAATCTGCTATATTTATTTGTTTCAAGGTTGATAGCTCACTCAGTGCATAAAATGCATGTTACTATATGTAGCAAACAGTGTTTGCTACACACTGTTTCCCAGTTCAGGAAACAACCTGTAGCAAATACTTGTTGAATCAGTTATTAGAAATAACCTCCAGTTTATAAATGAATTCTAGTTAGGTCAGCCATAACAACAACTCTAATGCCAACTCCTTTGGACATCCATTTGCTAAGCCTGAAAATTGGTTATTCACAAGAAAATCACTAGTACTGCCATTCTTCTATGAAGGAAATTTGCTACTTAACAAGAATTCTCAAGGGATTTGGTACAAAGATTCCAGGAAGTCATTTACCTGTCCAAGAAATATAATTGGTATTTGAGTGTATAGCTACCAAGCTTAAAAGATTCAAGCCTAAACTTGGGGGTGGCACAATATTATTTTCAGGATGCAAGAGACCTTGAAAGAATGCCATTTAACTCATTTAAGTGGCATAAACATAGCTAGAAAAGTTATTCTTGAACTTCTGACATCTTGATCCACCTGCCTCAACCTCCCAGAGTGCTGGGATTACAGGTGTGAGCCACCGCGCCAGGCCCATGAAACATATTTACCATCATTCTCAGCAAACTGACACAAGAACAGAAAACCAAACACCATATATTATCACTCATAGGCTGGTGTCGAACAATTAGAACACGTGGACACAGGGAGGGGAGCATCACACACTGCGGTCAGTAGTGGGGGACTAGGGGAGGAACAGCTGGGGCGAGGAGGGTAGGGAGGGATAATGAGGGGAGAAATACCAGATATAAGTGATGGGGGAATGAAGGCAACAAACCACCTTGCCATCTATGTACCTATGCAACAATCCTGCATGATCTGCCCATGAACCCCAGAACCTAAATAACAATTTAAAAAAATGTTTTAGAAGACCCTTTCATGTTTGTGAGTGTGCTCATAATTTGGTGAATGAGAAATGCAGGTGACCAAATTTAGTGCCTAATTTTATACTGTCACTATACCAGAAACTTGTGACACAGAAATGAGGAAAATAGAGTACTTGCCCTTTAGATGCTTGTTATCCGAAGAGGGATACTGTAAGCATAATTACAATAAAGGAATAAGTGCTTTAATAGTTGTATGAAGTGTACTGTGGAAGCAAAGAAGAGGAAATGACATTTTGCAAATACTTCTTGTTTAATGTTTCTTCATTAGCTTTTATGTTTAATTGAAATTTATTTTGCTGCTACTGTTTGTAACAGACCTAGAGCATATCCTGTGAAACATGAAATACCAAAGCAAAGTCTAACTGCACTATTAGTTTATTTCTCAATTTATTTACCCTGTTCTTTATGTTACTAGTTATTCTAGTTTGCTTTTAGTTTAGTGAGGTTTTGAACTCAGTATTTTTTGCTACATGTGACAAATATACTGGGTTTTGTATCCCCAAATATTAGCATATTACAGTGCAAAGGGCATGAATTGAAACTCAGGAGGCTCAAATTATTTTAATAATACTGTGGCAAATCCCTAAGTCACAGTGTCTCTGTATCTAAATTTTCTCATTCTTAAATTTTTTAAAAAAAGTTTAAATTTCAATGAGTTTGTCAAGATTAAAGTTCAGTGGCTATAGGGCTGTGATGGAACTCAGCAAGCAGAATTTTAGCCAATTTTATTGCAATGTTGATAAAATTATAAAGGCTTTTTTTTTTTTTTTGTACTTTGTAAAAGCATTCAGCCTGGGTATAAAAATAGCTTATTTTATGTGTTTTTGATCTATGGTGTGACATAGACTTTGAACACTCATGGGTTCCAATAGAACTCTAATCCAGTCTTTGAATAGTTTCTATTTTCACTTTTAATAGTCTTTCTTATTCTACCATTCTTTTTATTTTCCTTTTGCTCGTTTCACTATAACCAAATATCTAAATAAAATATGTACATAATAAATCAGCTATTATTTTAAACTAAAATTTTTTAATAGTTTACTTAAAATTATATAATATCCTTGAAATAAAAATAAGAGCAAGAAAGGCATTTATTATTTATATTTTGGTTCTGTTCAGTTATATCTAGAATATTAGCCAGAATGATTTCTCTTTTTTCTTTTCTACATTATATAAATAGCATAAAATAAAAATTATGTACTAAGAATTTAAGTGACCACTTGCAAGCGTAATAAAAATGTGTACCTACTTTCTAAAAAGAATTAGAATTACTTTAATAAATGTTATAAAATATCATCTACATTTAAGTATGCAGTTGAAGAAAGATAAAATTTTTAACTTTTGTAATCAAACATCTGGAGAAGTATGTCAAAGTTATCTTTTAAAACATATACATACATAGTTACATAAACTTAATTAGCACACAAAAGGCCATTTTAATAAAAATATACTCTGGTAATTTGTAATTATTTGTAATGGTACTTACATATTTAGAATCAGTTCTCATTATATTTTCTTGGGAAAAACATAGTTGATAGCCTGCTAGCATCATTTAAACACTTTGAATATCTGAATATGTTTAATCAAATACAAAATTTAGATAAAATGCTGAGTTTAGAGAACGGAGGCAGCGGAATTTGTGTATCATATATTTATCTGTGAAACATATACACATAAGAAGAGAAAATGATGTTTACATTTAGGAAAGCAAGATAATACCATATCCTGAAACTTAGGAAAAGTAGCATAAACTGTAAAGAAGTGAAAAAGGAGCACAGGTATGTGTACCTGCATGTCCACCAAAGCATTGTTTATTTCATTCATGGATAAATCCCAAGTGCCTGGAAAAAAGTGGCATGCAGAAGATGAATAAATATTTGCTGAACAAATGAATAAATGAAGGCAGGTCTTTGAAAGGGTAGATTCAAGATTATTTCACATAAGGCTTCTTTACCAGTTGACTTGTATTGATATGCGAGTGAAGTGCATAGCTCAGTTCTTTAGCTGAATTATGATAGAACTGACAATGTCCTTTTGTCGTTTTTCAGATGAGCTTACATAAAGGCTTAGCATGTCGTGTTTTGATAAAGAGTCCTAAAATAAGCTCATGAGAAAGAGTCAGTGTTCATCTTGCTGGTAAGTCGGGGGCTCAACTATTCTCTAATCATATTATTGAGATTTAGTATGTGTGATGTAGTGTTTCTGAGCAAAAGTGTCACATTATACCATCACTTTCTTCCAATGCCTAGATTTGGAAAGAAGAATTAGAAGTCTTGATTGTGCCTTATTATCTTACCCAGTCAGTACTGAAGCTGCTGGGTTTTTGTTTTTTTTTTTTCTGAATGTAATATCTGCTCTTTGACTGCTTCCAAACTCAAAAGTTTGGATAACCATTACTATCCATATCTGAGCAGAAAATAAATTAATACAGAAAAGTGAAAATAAATAAAATGTTTTCAGTTTTCACCATCTATACTGATTATATAACCTACTAGTTATATTTTATATGTTATATCAACTTACAAAAGTATGTTGACCTAATACATCTTATTTGAATCAGAAAAAAACAAATCCTATGATGTAGATGTGAACACATTGGTTATAATAACATGGATGGGAATCCCTGTATAATAAACTGAGGAAACTAATTCATGAAGCAATATTTTCCAGAGGAGAGAGAGTTATATGCTTTTAGCACACAATATGTGAAGACAGGAAAATCTGCAAAATGAAGTAAAACATTTGTTTTTAATTCTGGATTTATGCTTTATACTTATGAGGCATGAGTAACATGTTCATAATCTTCATATATAAAATAGGAATAAATATAAAATAGAAATAAATATATGTATCTCATAGGACTTTGATTGTGTTTAATTATATAAGATATGAAAAGTACATAGCATATAGTAAACATTCTGCAAATAATAAAGCAAAACGAGAATAGCTCAAACTACAGGAGTACCCCCTTACTTTTGTGAGATACCTTCCAAAACCTTCAGTGGGTGCCAGAAATCTCTGATAGTGTGGAACCCTGTGTATACTATGTTTTTTTCCTATACTTATATACCTATGATAAAGTTTAATTTATAAACTAGGTACATCACTCTTGTGCTTCAGGGCCATAATTAAGTAAAATGAGGGTTACTTGAATACAAGGACTATGATAGTGCAACAGTCCTAAGTTACTAAAGAACAAAGGGTGAGACAGCATGGATACATACGCTGGACAAAGAAATGATTCACATCCTGGGCAGGATGGAGCCGGACCGTGGGAGGTTTCATCGTGCTATCCAGAATGGCTGCAATTTAAAACTTATAATTTGTTTAATTCTGGAGTTTTCCATTTAATATTTTCAAACTGCAGTTGATTGTAAGTAACAGAAACTGCAGAAAGCAAAACCACAGATAAATGGGGGGACAGTGTACTACAGATCTTGGGGGCAAAATGGGAAAAGAACTCCTCTAGGAGAACACAGAATTCATATGTGAAATATGTTTATTGCATTTATGGAAATATTTTTCTTTTTCATCAAAATGCTGATTCAACTGTGAATAATGCATAAATTCTGTAAAAATGTAAAATAAAATCTAATTTACTGTCTTCTGCATCTTAATTACCTGCGTATTTTATCTATCACAGCACCAAAAATGATGCTTAAAGCAGATTCTTTGTGATCCCTTTTTGTGCATAAACTTGTTCTTTACTAATCCTTGGATATATGTTAGTGCATTCTAAGGTCCCTTGGTACATCTACTTAAAACACAAGGGAATTAGAGCCTTCGTCTGTTTGTATATTTTCTCATTTTCAAGTCTTTGTATATTTTAATTGAAATAATAAAATTTTGAGTAAAAAATTTCCATAATTGTAATCATTCAAAATGTGCTTAATTTTTCAGATTGTAAAGCTCAGAAGTATAATATCCTGGGTACTAAGGTAATAAATTTGAGCATTCTTGGAACCCAAAAATTTATATTTGTTGTTTTCTTAGTATACTTTCATATTTACAGAATAGAACTTTTATTTCCATTTTAGAGCAGTAATATGAACCTAGCTCAGTCTTTCAGAAAAAATTAGATAATACATGAAATTACTTCAAATAATAATTTTATGTTCATGCTAGTGTACAAGTAATTTAATGTGACCTCAACTGTTTGGACATTTTTTATAAGAACAAATATTTCATTGGCTGAACAAAAAGTTACTTCTTACTATGATTATTAATTCTCTAAGTTTATCTTTCTCAGCCCAAAGAAATACAGATAAAAATACAACAGAATTTTATCATAAAATTATGCTACAATATGAAAATTAGGAGCTCAATTTGGTAGTTATGGAAGAGAATCCTCTATATGCCATTTATTAGCACTTTGAAATAGCAAGATGTTTTAAATCTTTCTAATGATCAGTATCTTAATCTTTAAAATGGGAATGAAAATGATATTCACTCCAAAATTACTGTTTTAGAGAGAAAATTCACATAATATTCAGTACATATTGACTTAAAATAAGCACACATTAATTATATTCTTACGTAATATATATGACATTTTTGAAGTTCAAAACTAAAGTTATATTTGGAATACTATAATTATTAGAAATATCAGATCTAAGACATCTTGTAACCCGACCTCCAGGGATGGTCTAAAAGTAAGGGCTCCAACATATTACATTTTCATATGAATAAAGTTTGACATCCTGCCATACATTCTGACCAGTTCTGCATGATTCCTTTGATCTATCCAGCACACTCCTACACCATGTAGCTAGCAAATCTAAAAATGGACCTCTAACATTTTCCTTGTGCTTACTCATAAAACCATTTGCTTGAACCTCTTTTATACAGTTCATCCTGAATTGCTCCCCACATTCTGAGCTTCTCTCTCCTTGATTTATTTTTTGGTGTCAGTTTTGCCACCCCCACAGTTCTGACATTTAAGGTTCATTTTACCACCTATGACGTACTTTCCTCATGGTCTACAATTTAGAATTCAGTTCCTCTGACTTCAGCTACTCTGAGAATAGTCTCTCTAGTCCTTGGGATGATATACTGCAATTTATCTCACAATAAGATATAACACCTAATTACACTCTGCACTACCCCACCTGACAGGCACACCCTCTTGACCATAGTTATTGTCCCACCCATACTGTAGCCTTGGTTTTGGGATTCTTGAAGAGATTACATAACAATTTTCTGCTTGAAGAGATGTTGACCCAGTTTCAAAAATCATCGGTAGGGCTTCCTATAATTGGTATCTAGATCCTTAGAAAGAGTTTCTCTTTACCCAACCATTCTTTTCTTTGTATCTTGATTTTTATTGCTCATTCTGTATATTTAAATCTCCTTTGAAGAGGATATACATACACACACACACACTTAAATATTATATATAATATACATACATAATTATATACATAATTAATGTGTGCTTATATTTTAGTATAATTAGTATAATTCTGGAGTAAAAGACAGAATCTTGAACTTCCAAATCTTATAAGCAAGGCTCTCTACACTTGAATAATTGTTTGTCTCTGTTCTCAGGTACAAACTACAGGTCATATGTTTTACAATAATTTCTTCTCCTCTGACCCTCTGTATGTCCATCTAGCATGCTTACATGGAAAGCCACTATCAGCCTGACCTTTCAAATTTATACTGCTGTCCTAGTACAGGCATGCATCACTTAACAAAAAGAGGACATTCTGAGAAATGTGTCATTAGGTGGTATCACTGTATGAACATCACAGAATGTACTACACAAACCTAGATGGTATAGCTTACTAAACATGGAGTTTATGTGGCTAGGAGCCTGCTGCTCCTGGGCTACAACCCTGTACAGAATATTATTGTACTAAATACTGTAGGCAATTGTAACATAATAATAAGTACTTGTTTATATAAATATATCTAAACATAGAACAAGTACAGTAAAAATGTAACATAAAAAATAGTATACCACTGTAGAGCACTTATCATCATCAGAGCTTGCACGACTCAAAGCTTCTTTGCATAAATCAGTGAGTGAGTGGTGAATGAATGTAAAGGCCTACAACATTACTGTACACTACTGTAGACCATAAACACTGTGCTCTTAAGCTGTGCTAAATTTATTTTAAAAATTTTATTTAATGATAAACTAAACTTAGACTACTATAATATTTTTATTTTATAAGCTTTTTAATTTTTTACTTTTTCACTCTTTTGTAAAAAGATTTAGCTTTAAACAGACACATTACATGGCTGAACACAAATATCTTCTTTATATTTTTATTCTATGACAATTTTTCCGTTTTTTAAATTTGTTATTATTTTAAGCTTTTTTGTTAATGCTTTTGTTTTTGCATGAATACATACATTAGGCTAGACCTACATAGGGTCAATATCATTAATATCACTGTCTTCCACCTCCGAATCTTGTCCCACTGGTACATCTTCAGGGCCAAGAACAGACATGGAGCTGTCATTTCCTGCAATATCAATGCCTTCTTCTGGAAAAACTCTTGAGTGACTTGCCTGAGGCTATTGTACAGTTAACATTTTTTATGTATATGTAAAAGGAATATACTCTAAAATAACAATAAAATATTTACTATAGTAAATACATAAACCAGTAACATAGATGCTTCTTTTTTTTTTTTTCTTTACAATTTTTATTTTAGGTTCAAGGAGTATATGTTCAGGTATGTTACATGGGTAGATGATTGCATGTCACGGGGGTTTGGTATACAAATTATTTCATCACTCAGGTAGTGAGCATAGTACCCGATCGCTAGCTTTTCTATCCTCATCCTCCTCCTACCCTCCACCCTCAAATAGGCCACAGTATCAATTGTTCCCTTCTTCATTTCCAAGTGTACTCAATGTTTAGCTCCCACTTATAAGAGAATATGAATTATTTGCTTATCTGATTCTGCACTAATTTGCTTAGGATCATGGCCTCTAGTTTCATCCATTTTGCTGCAAGGGCTAGGATCTCATTTTTTTTATAGTTGCATAATATTCATGGAGTATATGTACTACATTTACTTTAGCTAGTCTACCATTGATGAGCATTTAGGTTGTTTCTGTCTTTGCTACGGTGAATAGTGCTGTCATAAACATACGCATGCCTGTGTCTTTACGATAAAATGATTTACATTCCTTTGGGTATATACCCAGTAATGGGGTTTGGGGATTAAATGGTAATTATGCTTGAGTTCTTTAAGAAATCACTGAGCTGCTTTTCACGATGGCTGAACTATTTTATATTCTCACCAGCAGTGTATAAGCATTTCCTTTTTAAAACCTTGCCAGCATCAGTTATTTTTGACTGTTTAATAATAGTCATTCTGATTAGTATCTCACTGTTTTAAGTTTGCATTTTCCTAATGATTAGTGATATTGAGCATATTTTCATATGCTTGTTGCCTGCATATATGTCTTCTTTTGAGAAATGTCTGTGTGTGTCCTTTGCCCATTTTTCAATAGGGTCTTTTTTTTTTTTTGCTTGTTATTTCAGTTCCTTATAAATTCTGGACATTAGACCTTTGTCAGATGCATAGTTTGCAAATATTTTATCCCATTCCATAATTTGTCTATTTATTCTGTTGATAGTTTCTTTTGCTGCGCAGAAGCTCTTTAGGTCCCACTTGTCAGTTTTTGGTTTTTATTGCAATTGCTTTTGGAGACTTTGCCATGAAGACTTTTCCTGGAGCAATGCACAGAATGGTATTTCCCAGACTTTCTACTAAGGCCTTTATAGTTTTAGGGTTTATGTTTAAGTATTAAATCCATCTTGTGTTGATTGTTTGTTTGTTTGAGATGGAGTCTCACAGTGTCACCAGGCTGGAGTGCAGTGGCATGATCTTGGCTCACTGCAACCTCTACCTCCTGGGTTCAAGTAATTCTTCTGCCTCAGCCTCCTGAGTAACTGGGACTACAGGCACGCACCACCAATTTTTGTATATTTTGTAACTGGGACTACAGGCACGCCCAGCCAATTTTTGTATTTTTTGTAGAGACTGGTTTCACCACATTGGCCAAGATGGTCTTGATCTCTTGACCGGGTGATCTGACCGCCTCGGCCTCCCAAAGTGTTGATTTTTGTATATGGTGAGATGTAGAGGTCCAGTTTCAATATTCTGTATATGACTTGACAGTTATCCCAGTGCATTTATTGAATACAGTCCTTTCCCCATTGGTTATTTTGTTGGCTTTGTCAAAGATCAGACAGTTGTAGGTGTGCAGATTTATTTCTAGCATACACACATATATATATATATACATATATATATATAATATGTATATTTCTAGTATATATATATTCTAGTATATATATACTAGAATATAAATATATTCTAGTGTGTGTGTATATATATATATATATATATATATATATATATGCTGTTTTTGTTAACTGTAGCCTTATAGTAGAGTTTGAAGTCAAATACGGTGCCTCCAGCTTTGTTCATTTTGCTTAGGATTACTTTGTCTATTCAGGCTATTTTTTGGTTCTAAATGAATTTCGGAATGTGTTTTTCTAATTCCGTGGGAAATGTTATTGATCGTTTGCTAGGAATAACTTTGAATCTATAAATACATTTGGACACTATAATCGTATTAACAATGTTGTTTCTTCCTATCCATAAGCATGGAATGTTTTTTTTCCATCTGTTGTGTCATTTCTGATTTCTTTCATCAGTGTTTTGTAATTATTGCTATAGAGCTCTTTCACCTCCCTGATAGCTATATTTCTACTTATATTATTATTTTTGTGGCTATTGTGAATGGGATTGCATTCTTTATTCAGCTCTCAGCTTAGATATTACTGGTGTATAGAAATGTTACTGATTTTTCTATTTTGAATTTGGAAACTGAAACCTTGCTGAAGCTGTTTATCAGGAGAATTTGGGTGGAAACTATGAGGGATTTTTTTTTTTAGGTACAGTATCAGATTATCTGTAAAGATAGTTTGATTTCCTATTTTCCTATTTGGATGCCTTTTGCTTTCTTTCTCTTGCCTGATTGCTCTGGCTAGGACTTCCAATACTATATTGAATAGAGGTGGTGACATCAGGCATCCTCATGTTGCTCCTGTTCTCGGGGGGAATGCTTCCAACTTTTGCTCATTCAGTATAATGTTGGTTTTGGTTTGTGATAGATGAATTTTATTATGTTCAGGTATATACCTTTGAAGCCTAATTTGTTGATGGTTTCTAACATGTGTTGTTGAATTTCATCAAAAGCCTTTTCTGTGTCTATTGGGATGATTATGTGGATTTTGCTTTTAGTACTGTTTAGGTGATGAGGCACATTTACTGATTTGCATATGTTGAACCAACCCAGGAGTAAATCTATGGTTGTTAATCATTATATACTGTACATAAGTGTATGTGCTATACTTTTATACCATTGGCAGTATAGTAGAAACTTACTGTATTGTGCACAAATGCATTGTGCATAGCATTGTGTACAGTAGAAACTTGTGTACAGTGTACACTGTATACAGTAGAAACTTACTGTGTTGTGCACAAATCCATTGTGCTATGATGTTATCATGGTTACAATGTCACTAGGTGATGTAATTTTTTTGTCACTTTTGGGACCACCATCACAGATGCTGCCTGTCCTTGATAGAAACATTGTAATGCAGCACACAATTGTGCCTTCTTAATGTAAATACTGAGAATGAGTCTGTTTGAGTTATTCTGTTTCACTTTACTAACACCTTGACTTTGTAGGCTTTCCATTTGAATACTTGTCATTCTGCATATTTCTTACCTAATAGGGGGTTTTAATTTGTCTCTATTATGCTATAGATATGCTTGCTTTAACAGATTATTGGGCTGTCAACCTAAATAACAGAGAGAGGCTCTCTAAAAGAAAAGATATTTATTTGGAAGTAAAACATTGCAATGGGAATAAGCATGCCATAGTAAATGATGTCCACATTCAGGGGGGTAAAAGAAGACAAAGGTTTTTTAAAGAAAAAAAAATAAGGAAGATTACATAATTATTTTGAAATAATTATCCTTGGTTACAGAGATCAATAACAAGCATGATACCAGTCTGAAGTGATGCCAGTATGAAGTTGGACAGGCAGGTGTTGAGCAGATGTCCTTCCAGAAGTATTCTTTTGAGTAAGGCTGTGATGGCCTTTGTGTAAGCTTATGGTCTATGTAGTCTTTTGTGATTGTTTTTGTTATCAGGCATATAAGCATGAGAACCCGCTCTTCATGGCTTTTCCTGGTTCTGTCAGGGTTTTCTTAACATTAGTGACATAATTTTGATTTTGACAATTTGTGCATTTCTTCACAGACTACCTGATCCTAACATTCATTATCAATAATACATGATTCATAATTTGGAATTGTTATTTCCATATATAAAACTGGTTAGAAATATTTAACATTGATAGACTGGATAAAGAAAATGTGGCACATATACACCATGGAATACTACACAGCCATAAAAAACGATGAGTTCATGTCCTTCATGGGGACATGGATGAATCTGGAAACCATCATTCTCAGCAAACTGACACAAGAACAGAAAACCAAACACCGCATGTTCTTACTCAGAGGCGGGGGTTGAACAATGAGAACACGTAGACACAGGGAGGGGAGCATCACACACTGTGGTCAGTTAGGGGGGCTTGGGGAGGGACAGTGGGGGGTGGAGAGGGATAACATGAGGAGAAATACCAGAGATAGTTGATGGGGGGATGAAGGCAGCAAACCACCTTGCCATGTATGTACCTATGCAACAATCCTGCATGATCTGCACATGTACCCCAGAACCTAAAGTACAAAAAAAACAAACAAACAACAAACGTTCACCATCAGATGCATAAATGGACAAAGTTGAAGGGAGGTTAAAATACAGTTTGGGTTTATATTTGAATTTGCTATTTGGGAGAAGTTACATGTAAGTTGTTAAAAATCTCTAAACCCTTAGCATGAATTTGCTTTGTAGACGATAAATCACATCTCATAGGTAACTAATTGGGAGCAGGTTCTTAAGAGAAAGGAGCAGAAAAAGGTGCATTTAGGATGGTGGGGGCATGGGAATGGCTGAGGGGATTGGGAGGCCGGGTTTAGGAATGACTGACCCAAGGGAGGAAGCATCCTAAAGAAACCAAGAGATGGAGCCCCACCAGATGAGGGAAGTGGTGCTTCCCGAGGAAATGGGAAGAAATTATCCATCACCTCCACTTTATCTCCACCTCTGGGTAATGTTGGCTTTGCAGCTTCCAAATACCCAGAAGAGCACCATGCATTCATGCCTGCCCACTCCAGAGGCAGACAGTTGGCCACTCTGTTCTGTCCTCCAGCGGCAGCGTCCCACCCCCACTCCATTGCTGACCTCAGGACTGTTCAAGATGCTCAGATTATGCATGCGCGCACGCGTGCGCGCATGCTCGCGCGCACACGCACACACCCACACACCCCAGTAACCATGAAAACATAACATAGAAATGCAAATGATTCCAATTTAAATCTTAATATGGAATAGAAGATCCCTAGAACACCAAGTGGCAAATATGCTAACAGATGGTAATTGATTGATTTCAGAATCAAAGTATTAATAATTCTTCTTTACTAAAATTTATGCATGTGCCCCTCCTGGTACTCCCTTCTGGCTATAATTTGGAAAAGCTTCTCATTTTATCTTCTTCTACAAAGTGCTGCCATATGGAAAGAACAGAAAAGCCTGGAAAAAACCCAATTAACTGGAGCTCAAGTAATTAGAGCTGTCACTAAAATAGATACTATTTTCTGTAGGTTCCTCCCAACCATCGCCACCCCAAAATGACAAAAGAACCACTGATATATGGTTTTAGGTGTTAAATAAACATTTCCAGGGTAAGTTAAAAATTGGTTGGTGTGATTAGTAGATAACTATGTAACATTATTCCTGTGTCCTGGGCTGGGAGACATGAATCCTTATCATCAGCACTCTTTTCCAGGGAAGATTCTGGGTTTTTCTGGTGGAGAATGGAAGCAGGAGGAGCGGATTAGTCACCTGTACTCTTAAACACAACCCAGAGACAGGGAACGTTCTATAATTACTGTTATTTTAAAAAGGAATTTAATTCTATTCATCATTCTCAGCTTATTGAGGCAGAAAAGGGGCTCACTGAGTCTAAAAGATTTTATAATGCGTCCTCTAGCTAACCCTCAGGCAATCCTGAGACTATCCTCTGAGAGCTTCAGCTATCTGTGGTTTTATTGTACACATAAAAAAAATATTAAACATGGTTGCAGCACATGCAAAATTTATTCATTTCTAGGACATGGAAAGTCTCAAGAGACTAAACAGCAGCATGCAGAGAGAAAACGGGTGGTGTTGAATTTCGATGTGTCACAATTTTATGAGTTATTTATTTTCATCTTTCAAATCGTTAAATCGTCACGTTCTTTAGATGGCTTGTGCATGAAATCAAATCTCTTTGCTTCAGTTCAGTTTGTATTTTCCTCAATTTAATTATCTCAGTCACATGCAGCCCTACTTTCAGATCGGCCCCTGCAGGAATATTTAATTAACAAGGCCATTGAAGAGAAAGATCCTGGCTGTAATGCAGCATTTTTGTTAGATTGTGAGTTCCCCAGAGGACACACATCAGGTTTGATCTCGGAATTTGGGTTGCTTTCTAACTCTTATTATTTTGACAAATTCTACATTATTAGTTATACCTACTGTGCTCTAAGAAAGCAGAAAGAAGTCCCATAGCTATTGACAGAAATTTTAAAAGCTTGATTATTTGAAATAAGTATTCAGGTTTTCATTTTCTCCCTATATTTTCCCCTATACTTTCTCCCTATATTTTTCCTGATATTTTCTCCCCTATTTACTGATTTACTGGCCCTATCGGAAGCCCACTGCAAGAATCTTTTTTTTTTTTAATCTCTACTTACTGTAATTTCTGCTTCTCAGGTTCAAGTGATCCTCCCACTGCAGCCTCCTGAGTAGCTGGGACTACAAGGACATGCCACCACATCCAGCTAATTTTTTGTATTTCTTAGTAGATATGGGGTTTTGCCATGCAGCTCAGGCTGGTCTCGAACTCCTGGCCTCACAGGATCTGCCCATCTCAGTCTCACAAAGTGCTGGGATTACAGGTGTGAGCCACAGCGCCCAGCCCAAGAATCTGTGTAGTGGGAAAATCACAAGCACCAGAAGCGTTTTCTCTTCTTTCACAAAAGTTTAAGCCCAATAATAAGATGATGCTGTGCTTCCAGAGAGATGGGAAAGAAAAAGTTCTCAAGAGTAAGAGGGGAGACAGACAGGAGAGGTTCTTGGGAATTGGGAAAGGATGGTGGGTAGGGGGTGCTGCACTTTTCTCTCTGCCCTATCTTGTTGCCCTATCTATTTTGTTGCAACGGAAGTGGCTTCCAATAACTGGTTCAGGGGAGTGGGGGTGACTGCTGGTTGTGGAGAAGGTAAAAAGAGAGGGGAATCTCCATGCAGGTCACCTGGCCTTGGCCCGGTGGGGGGCCGTGACTCCTATTCCCAAGCCCACTCCCATTCAGTGGAGAGCCCGCCACTTATTGAAATGTTACTCTCCTTTCCCTGTCTACCTCTGCTAATGTCTGTTCCATGCACTCCAGGCCATGCATTCTGCTCATTCTCAGAACTCCTTCCACATTTATATATCGCGCCGCCCCTACCACAGAGAAGCATTTTGTGATGGATTGTCCTGAAGTCTTCTCTCATTTGTTCAGTCAGCAAATACTTATTGAACTCCTGCTGTAAATGCCAGGCTCTGTTCTAGGTACTGGGGAGGATACAGTCCACATACAGACAAGGGCCTTGTTCTCACAGTGCTCACATTATTGGGAGTGGAGGAGCATATAGTTCCTGCTCTATAGTGTGTGCCAGGCTCTTATCCCCAATCTAACCATAGATCACAGGAGGGGAAGAGTCACAGAATACTTAAGCAGGTGGAGCTCTCTAAAGACCCGTTGAGGAGAAATGCTACTTCACAAACTCCCCATAATATACCAGAATATCCAGGCACACTAGGTAAGTAAAAGATGGTTCACAGATGCCAGGCAGGATCCTATAAAGCCCTAGTCGCAGGCCCAGTGAGATCTTAGATTTTTCCATCTTAAAATTTACATTTAGTTATTATCATTGCTAAAGACACATGAATGCAAATATTAACTTTTGGTGTATTTCCTTTGACCTTAGAAGAGTTGAAGTTTGAATCCCTGTATGATTTGTACAAAAGCTGTTGGCAACTTCTGAGGTGCTCATGTAGCAGCTGACCCTCCATGCATAAGAAGTGTCTTTCCTGCTACAGCTTGAGAGTCCCCAGTTGGTTAAAGAAACAAACATACCCAGGAGTTTGGAGTTGGGAGTTGGCAGGTCTGTTGTGGCTAAATATATTCCTAGGCTTAAGTGAGATGTTGCTTTGAAAATCTGTCTCCCTTGCCAACAAAAGGATAACATGGAAGTAAGGCATCATAAGAGTGGATGGTCTTTTTCCAAATTATTGGCATTTTTCAAAAAAATTTTCCCCACAATCTTGAAAGCCAAATATGACCCTGGAAAGAAGAGTCTTGGGTCTACATGGACCAGTAAAGCTAGAACAATGGATTGATGTTTTCTGAGAAGAGCTATGATCTTACATTTGGTATTAGAATCACTTGATTCAGACCATTACTTATAAACCATTCTTCCTGGTGATGGTAATCATTTTGTGAGGTAAAGATCTCAACCATAGAATTAAAAAGCGTCTTCTTATAATGACGTGTCAATAGTAAAGAGAAAAGTCTGAAAGAAGCAGGACAGTGGGGAAGAGACATTCACAGACCTTGACATGGTAAAGAAGTAATTATGGATCTCAGATAGACTCTAGAGGGACACCAGATGTTGCTAAGATTGAGAGAAAACCGGATTGGGCATGTATGCAAAATAGAATCTATCCTTGCCAATGCCACCCATGGCAAGCAAGGCTTCAAACAGGAAAATTAGGGCTTGCACAACTTCACTTGCAAATTGGCATGCAGTATTTTGTTTTAAAAAAGGGGAGAGAGCAGGCACTAAGAATAAAAATAGTCTTTTTCTTTGTGCCTACATTTTATATTACAGAAAGCTTCCTGCTAGTGATACAAAGCTAGGATTAATTTTCTATCCAAAAAGAATCAATTGTCTGAGGCTATGTGCACAAAATTGAGATTTTTTTCCTCCTCCTGGAAAGCTCACCCAGGATAAACTGCATCCTCCAGTCAGTTACACAGTAGATGAAAAGACTCTGCTATGCTGGAAGAATGACAAGGATGATTATTCTATGTCAATTCCATTCTATCTTTTTGAAGTAAGTGATATTTTCTGGCCACATTGGGGGTCTGTGAGCTTCGTTTGGTTTTATGTAGAGTACACCACATTAGAGAATGTATGGAATCTCCATTTTTCTAGAGTGTTATCCCATCGGGTGTTTTACGTTTTCTTCTATGAAGTGATCTTTGATCGGGGTTCACTTTCCAGAGTTTGTTTTCTCAAGTTACCTATATACTTGAGATTATAGGGGGACAAAAATGGAGTCACAGTGTTCTGGGTGGCCCTTTAGGATAGGACTGAAGCAGTAGATAAATGCAGTAGAGCCCAGGAAATGTCAGACATCCTGGAATGTGCCATTTTTGTTCTGGCATAAAATAATGCCAGATTTTCTCCGGAGATCTTATTGCTCTTCTGTCTTTGCTGGGTGGCAGGATAATTTCATTGTCTTTGTAGATTTCCCACAGATGCTGCTCTTATTTCAGCCAAAAGCAATCATTGACATTTACTATACTAATAACTGAGAACTAAGTTTTGAAAATTGAATTAAGCTAGGCATGTGGCTCAGGCTGTAATCCCAGTGCTTTGGGAGGCTGAGGTAGGAGGATTGCTTGAGACCAGGAGTTTGAGATCAGCCTGGGCAACATGACGAGACCCCCACCCCCTACCCTCATCTTTACAAAAATTTTTTTAAATAGCCAGGCATAGTGGTGGAAGGATCACTTGAGCCCAGTAGGTCGGGGCTGCAGTGAGCTATGATCATGGCACTGCACATCAGCCTGGATGGCAGAATGAGACCCTGTCTCAAAAAAAGAAAAAAAAATTGAACTAGATAATAATAAAAATAAAATAGAAGAACAGATGACATTAACTAAAAACAATGTGAGTCACAGAGTACAGACATAAATTAAGTTTTGTGAATAGTATTTGGAAACCTGAAGTACAAAACACACATCATGTGCTCAGGGAAAAAGAAGAGTAAGGAGAGAAAATTTTACATGGCTATAATTATCTGTTACTATGAAACTTTTGATTTCAATCATCTTGAGGTTGTCAACATCCCACAAATGAGGTGGATTCCAGGAAAATCTGATTAGGGGCAGACTCTGCTGTCTCCAAAACACATTACAAACCATTTACCTCTATATCCTGCCCAGTGCATGTTCAGAGCAGCACAGAATTTCACTAATACAAGAACCAGGTTGGCAAAGAATCAAATACTTATGTGCTACAGAGCGTTCTAGGGACCTGTTTATTTGAGGTTTGCCTTTCCCTGGAACTGCTTTGTAACAAGTCCCCTTTTGTGTGCCACGTTAGATTTCTACCTGCCAATTAATACTGAGTCTCACCATAGTCCATACTAAATAAAGAAAAAAATTTATTTAATCTGTCCTTTAAATCTAAGAAATAATGTGATTTTTTTCTTAGTTTCCAATCGTTAAGTATCTGGTTAAAGGTAAATTATATACATTTATTTAAAACTTCAAATGATTCTTCTCTCATTTATGCAGTCCTTTTTAATGAAGCCTTGCTTTTATACAGATATCCCAAAACAAGCCCAGGGCAGGCTATGTGAACTTGATTCTACTGTTCATTATATACTGCAGAAAGGGCTAAAAAGCATGTCATTCATAAATGAATGAATGAATGATGAACCATGCCTAAGCCAGTTGGCTAGGCCTTAACTTAGTGAAACTACAGGACAAGAAGTTTCACTGTCCTTAAAACGATTAGGTGAGATCACCTGTCTTCTACACTGCCTGCTACCATTTCTTGACTTTAATCTTAAAAGGCCTTTCACTTTGTCTGCATGATCATGTTGCCAGACTGGACTGCAAGTGGGCCTGCCAGGGTATGTTGTGCTTGGCAAACTGGCCTCTCATTTCCATCGTTTCACAGTAAATATTCAGCAATGTGCTACGGTTGCTTTGTATCAGTTCCTTGCACCTGGTGAGAAGATAGTGTTCAGACCAGCTGGAAGTAGGAAGAAAAGTGTGTTAGGAGTTGGAGGTCAGCAGGGTCTTGCAGAATCTTCTATAAGAATGGCAAGGGAACCTTCTCATGCCTGGTAGAATCCTCACTCAGTGCTGGTGATCACACTGTGGGAATTTGGAATCTGTGCCCTTGTTTGGGAGCAGGCTACATCGCCTCCTGCAATGTGTAATGATACATTTTTGTATATTTTGCCATTAGAAATACTTTACAAGATCATGTCCTTTGCAGGGACATGGATGGAGCTGGAGGCCATTATCTTTAGCAAACTAATGCAGAAAGAGAAACCCAATTACCACATGCTCTCACTTATAAGTGGGAGCTAAATGGTAGGTGACCCCATAAGCCATCGAGGTAACACATGGACACATAGATGGGAACAACACACACTGGAGCCTATTGGAGGGTGAAGGGTGGGAGGAGGGAGAGGATCAGGAAAAGTAACTAATGAGTGCTAGGTTTAGTACCTGGGTGATAAAATAATCTGCATAACAAATCCCCATGACACACATTTACCTATGTAACAAACCTACACACGTGCCCCTGAACTTACAAAAGTTAAATAAAATACTTTGCGTGCTAACTAGACCTGCTGAAATTATTCTGTTAATCAATCTTTCATCCTGTGGTGACAACGATATGTCTGCTGTCTAAGACAGCATAGGTTTGAATCACATAGACTTGAGGCTTCTATAGTCTTCAATTCTCATACACACATTCAGGATGTATAAGAAGTAGAAGATGATGGCTTCAAAATTGTCTGGCATAATCGGAAAGACCATTCAAATCAGAATGACTCTTTCTAGCCTAACACCCAGGGAAGAATCCCAGAGCATTACAGTCTAATCTTAGTTTGTATATTAGACTGTGCTTCCATATTGTGTGGTTTGGCTCTAAATTGTAAAGTATAATTGGATTGAGTTATAATGTATATTCAATGTTAATAAATACAAAAAGTGTATTATAAAGGTTGACCAACACAAGAGCATAATGTGTCACAGTATGATGCCTGAAAATCGCTGCGTGGTTAAGACAATATTAATGAACAGAAATGAGTGATTCCAGGCCTGGGAGAAATTGCTGCATTATGATTATTTTCTAGAAGCATAGAATAAGGTAGGTGACCCCATAAGGCATCAAGCATTTGGGAAATAGTGTGTTATCTTTCAGGATAACCTATGTCTGCCTGAATTCTGGCCCACCGCAACTTAAAAATTTATTTAACATAAATATGTTTATTTCAGCATTTCTCCGTATTGCAAATAAAGCTACAGTAGACTGACTGACTCATGCCAATGGAATAGGAGCAGAATTATTATCAGACACCCGGAACAAGATAAGCTCTGCTAATTGGCACATTGAAAGTGCTTGATGAAATGACTCTGCTGCAATGTAACTGTGCTGTTGGCTTCATCATGCGCTTTGGCTATAAAAATGGAAAAAACTAAACTTTTTTTGTTGTTGAGATGGGGATGTCACTGTGTCACCCAAGCTGGAGTGCAATGGAGCACTCTTGGTTCACTGCAACCTGCACCTCTTGGGCTCAAGCCATCCTCCCTCCTAAGCCTCCTGAGTAGCTGGGACCAAAGGCATGTGCCACCACAGCCAGCTAATTTTTGTATTTTTACTAGAGATAGGGTTTCGTCATGTTGGCCGGGCTGCTCTGAACTGTCTGCCTTGGCCTCCCAAAGTGCTGGGATTACAGGCATGAGCCAATGCGCCTGGCCAAATTGAACTTTTATGACTTTTTTCTTTTTAAGTTGCCTGTGAGTGCTTCACTACACACTTGGGTACTTTGATGGTTGCTCTCAGTTCCCTTTCAGTAAACTGGGTTTTGGTTTGGTAAAAGCCTATGACTTTTAAGCTTAGGGGTTCTCTGAAAAGACTTGAGGGCCACTTGGCTTGGGAATAGTGATGAGTAAAGTTTTAGGGGCCAAAATCCCTGCCTGGTTTCAACCAGAGTAGCTTTGATCTTTTTCATATATAATGGAATTCCACATAGGGATTTTCCTGGGGGTAGGGATTTTGATCTTTATCGTGTATTGGCAGTCCATGTAAGGTTTTTCCTCGGGGTAGGAAGCAGTTTCCTGCTTAAACGTGTACTCAAAAACAGCTTGTAGAGTGCTAACAAATAAACAAAAAGTCTAAAGTAAACTGGTTAAAGTAAGTTATCATAAAATGAATTCTCAAAATGGGAGTTACAATTCTTTATAAGAATTATTTTATTTTAGATTTGGGGGTAGATGTGCAGGTTTGTTATATGGACATATTGTGTGATGTTGAGGTTTGGGCTTCTGTTGATCAATCATTTCCCCCTCACTTCCCTCCTCCCCCTAGTAGTACCCGGTGCTGATTGTTGCCATCTTCATGTCCGTACCCAATGTTTAGCTTCCACTCATAAGTGAGAACATATGGTATTTGGTTTTCTGTTTCTGCGTTAATTCACTTAGCATATTGGCCTCCAGCTGCATCTACATTGCTGCAAAGGACGTGAATTCATTCTTTTTTAATGGCTGCATAGTATACCATATTCCATGCTGTATATGTACCATGTTTTCTTTATCTAATCCACCAATTCAGCACTGATTCATTATTTTTTCTATTGTGAATAGTGCTGTGATAAAGGTGAGTGCATGTGTCCTTTTGGTAGAACGATTTATTTTCCAGTAATGAAACTGCTGGGTCGGTTGGTAGTTCTGTTTTTAGTTCTTTGAGAAATCTCCAAACTGCTTCCCACAGTGGCTGATCTTATTTACATTCCCACCAGCAGTGTATAAGCATTCACTTTCTTCTGCATCCTTGCCATCATCTGTTGTTTTTTTGACTTTCTAATCAGCCATTTGGACTGGTATGAGAGGGTATCTTATTGTGATTTTGATTTGCGTCTCTCACAGTGGTGATGTTCAGCATTTTTAAAATGTTTGTTGGCTGCTTGTATGTCTACTTATGTCCTTTGCCCACTTTTAAATGTTTTTTTTTTTCTTGTTCATTTGTTTAAGTTGCTTATACATCCTGGATATTAGTTCTCTGTTAGATGCATAGTTTGTAAATATTTTTTTCTAAAATGGGGGTTAATACTTCTTAAGACCCCTGAACGTGAGCCAAAGTTGTCATGTATAAAACCCAGGGGAACAAAGCTGGGTAGACCTGAGTGAGGAAGGCAGCAGTAATAGTTTGGAAAGTAGTTCACAGGTAAGTGTGACATAATAAAAATATGTATTTGGTTCCTGCCTCTGGTTCTCCACACAGAACTCTTTTATTTTTTATGTTTTTGTTTTGAGACAGGGTCTTGCTCTGTTGCCTAGGCTGGAGTGCAGTGGTGCAATCATAGTTGACTGTAAGCTCAAACTCCAGGGTTCAAGTGATCCTCCCTCCTTAGCCCTTCTAGTAGCTGGGACTACAGGTATGCCACCATGCCCCACTATTTATAAATTTTGTTTTTTTAAGTAGCGATGAGATCTTGCCATGTTGCTCAGGCTAGTCTCGAACTTTGGGCTCAAGCAAAACTTCTGCATTGGCTTCCCAAAGTACTGGAATTATAGGTACAAGCCATTGCGCTGGGTCCATAGAACTAATAAATCTCTTGTAATTTCCTGAGCAGTAAGGGTTCTAGGTGCATCTTTTGTTCCATATTTGGTCTCTGAGCTCAGTTCCTGACACAGAACTCCTAGCCCCTTGGATTTTGCTGGGTGATAAGAGAAAGTTCTAATGAGGCAACTCTTGATGGGCTCCTGGATGCGGGCTGCTTATCAGAAAGGGCAGCCCATGATTAGAAGCTTGAAACTTGGATCCCCACCCCTCACCCCTGGGAAGGAAAGAGGGTTGGATATTGAGTTAATAATAGATCATGGCTATGTGATGAAGCCTCCATAAAAATCCCTGAGTTATGGGATTCAGAGAGTTATTTGGTTCTGGCTTATTCAACGTGGGGGAAATGGCTTGCAGCCTCTACACCCCTTCCACATACCTAATCTACCTTTTCATCTGGCTGTTTGTCTGTATTATTTGTAATACCCTTTACAATAAACCAGTAAATGTGTCTTCCTGAGTTCTGTGAGCCATTCTAGCAAATAACTGAACATGACAATGGGGTAGTGGGAAGCACTGATTTGTGGCCAAGTCAGACAGAAGTCATGGGTAACCCAAGGAACCACCTCTTGTGATTGGTGTCTAGAGTGAAAGGCAATCTTGTGAGACTAAGCCATTAACCTGTGGGGTCTGCAGTAACTAACTCCACGTAGTTAGTGTCATAATTATATTGAATTATAGGACACCCACCTAGAGTCTGAGAATTGGTTGGTCTCGGAAAAAACCCACACAGCTGGTGTCAGCAGTGAAGCATCGAGAGTGACGTGAGTGTAGTAGAAGGGAAAACAATTTGGTTTTCTGCATTATACATGCGGAAACCTTTCCCATCAGGCATCGTATGTCTCCATGGAAGTCTTTGCTAAATCCCAGATCACATCTATACTGAGAACCGGCAATGAAGATTTTGCTTTAATGTCATCTTTAAAGAGGTCACTGCTTCTGGATGGTGTTTCATTTGCAGTCATCTAAAACACAACATGGAACCAGATATAGGTTTATGCCAGAAACTAACTTATTTGACCTTTAGAATACAACTCAAGGATTAAGCTTTTGAGGAGTGTTTGGTCTTAATGAAAGAAAAGATCAATCTGTATGCATTGTTCTCACTTTAAAAGGGTAAATTTAGGATTGAAAAAGACACTTTAAAAATGGATTTCTACAAGGAATTTTTTTTCAATGGGTATAAAGTTTGTTATGCAAGATGAAGAAATTCTAGAGATCTGCTGTACAACACAGTAACTATTTAACAATAGGGTATTGTGCACTTTGAGATATGTTAAGAAGTCAGGTATGGTGGTGCACATACATAGTCCTAGCTACTTGGGAGGTGGGAGGATCTTTTGGGTCCAGGAGTCTGAGGCTGCAGTGAGCTATGATCACTCCGCTGCACTCCAGTCTGAGTAATAGAGCGAGACTATGTTTCTAAAAAAGTTTTTAAAAAAAAGGCTAATAAGATGCATCTCATGTTAAATGTTCTTACCAAAACAAACAAAAGAAAATCCATGAAAGGAAACAGGAAATTTTTGGAGGTGGTAGCTATATTTAGTACCTTTGTAGTGGTGATGAGATCATAAGTGTATGGCATATGTCCAGACTCATCAGGATATATGCATTAGAAGTGTGTGAATTTTGTATATCAGTTATAACTCTGTAAAGCTAAAAGAAAACAGATTACTATCTATTAATAGAGTATCCCAGAGCAAACTGCTAGGCCATACATTTTTTTAAAAGTCAAAACTAAAGCAACATCTTTGTTCATTGGATGATAAAAAGGTACATTCTTCTATGATCTGTTCCCACAAAGGAGAATGTTTTACAAATAGACTTGACCAGTAAATTTCATTATGGGAACACAACCTAGGCAATATTTGGAGACAAAAAAAGAAAGATTTGTGTACAAGAATCTTTCAACTTTATTTATAATATAGAAAACTAGAAAATTACTTAAATATCCAGCAAAAAGAATTCAGTTAAATAAATTACGGTAGCTTCATTTATTGAAAAGTTATGCAGGCATGAAAAATATTTTTGAAGACAAATAATGTGAGGAAATGCTAATGTAAATGTTAATGAATATATATTGAATATACATATAAAGTTAATGTCTTGCAAATGTTAAGTAAATGCACATTGAATTTGATCTATTTAAAAAAATGTGTAAATATAGGCAGAAAATACAATAAAGGAATTCATCTAAATGTTAGTAGCATTTATCTCTGTGTATTGGAATTAATAATGATTTAAATGTTGTTTCCCCTCTGGACTTTCCTTCACTGCATACATTTTTAATTAAGAGAATGCAATATTTTTAGAATCAGAAAAAAGCTAAATATGTAGCAAAGTCTTGTCCAGGCAGTTGACATGGTTTTTTCTGTGAGAAAATAATATATAGATAAAAGGGACTTGGAGTCACTAAGGGGGAGAAGGATAATTTGTCTGAGAATTCCCAGAGCATCTGGAGGAGGAAGAGGCCCAGATCCTAGTCCCTTCTTCTGGATATTCAAAGTAATTGAATGAGATAAGTGATCCATGCAGCTGTCACCAGGACCCAATGATGGGAGAGAGCGATAAACCATTAATGCAAAATCATCACAAGGATAGAAAGTGGCAGGAAAAAATGCTTGTCAAGGAGGATTGATGTGTTGAGTCTTGGTGGGGTTAAGGCAGGAATTGTTCCTGCCCCACAGTTTCCAGCTCCGATCTGATGCTTTATACCATAAGAAAGCATCTCAGGGACATATCACTAAAGCACTCTCTCTGAGAAGGAGAGACAGTTTTTGTGATGGAAACATGTATACTGAAACCATTTAATTGAAGCCCTAAACAGAGATGCTAATTTTCTTTGTACTCCCAAGCTGGTAGAATGGGACCTAACAGTTGTCGGTTTTTCTTTACCCATATCAGGATAAAATTAGCTAAGAACACACAAATCAGATGAAACATTGAGAGAAAGTGGTATAAAATGAGATGAAATGATGCAAAGGTCAAGAATGATTAAAACTAGAAAAAAAAAACCTCAGTAATTATAAAAATAAAACAACCAGGTTAAAAATATTGAAATTATGTAAATAACAATAAAATAATTAGCTTAAAGAAAATCCCAGATAAATATTGCTACTATGTTGGGGTTTCTTCTTCGAGATTCTCCATAAATGGCATAACACTATAAAGTGTTGTTTGTAACTTGTTTAACTTAAAATTTACCAGATTGATATTTGTATGCCAACAAATATAGATCTACATCATGGCTTTCAATAGCTGTGTAGGTTTCCATTTTATAGAGCATGACAATTTTTAATATTTTGTTGGTGCAACTCTAACTTGGGAGTTGGGATGATGATGGTAAACAAAGTTCTATCTTTAAATGGAAACCTTCCTTCACAGACATTTTTTTCTCTTCTCGTAAATATACAACATGGGCCACAGTCATATGCAGCGTTAAGACTATGAGAAGGCTCATGAATTAAAAGATAACTTTGTGAGGGTCAGCAGGATGCAGGCTGAGGAATATTCTGATTTATTAGACTTGTCTTCCTACTTTAGATAAAACAGTTAAGCCAATGTTAGTTTGGCCTGCTCTTCTCTTCCTAGTTCTTAAAATGAAATATACACCAAAGAGAGATACTGTCCCTTTCCCTTTTGATGCAATAGTCTTGAACCAAAATACCAGTAAAGAAAAAGCTGGAGAGAGATCCAAGATGGCCGATTAGCAACAGCTCAGGATTGTAGCTCCCAGTGAAAGTGCCGAGAGCGAGTGGACACCGCAATTTCAGACGAATTTCTGTTGCCCACAAACTGGGAGCTACCTAGCGGAGGAGCCACATGGGTTGCCAGCGCGACTCTTTTGGCTGGCGTGGCTGTTTTGCTGGTGCCCCGGCGTGGCGCGGCGCTTCTCAGTGCGGAGTATACGGGACTGTGTGCCCTTTGAGTCGGGCTCGGCTGGTCCCATCCCCACAAGGAGAACAGCAATTGGAAGTGCTGAGGACTGAGAGTTTCACAGTAAGCACAGCTGAACCCGGGAAGGCCTAGCTTTGTGGGGAAAGGGTGTCCGCCAAAGGAAAACTAAGAAACAGACAAAATTTAATCACGAACAAGCCAGACGTCCACTCAGACCCAATCTGAAAGTCAGCAATTACAAAGACGACAGGTGGATAAATCCATAAAAATTGGAAGAAACCAGTGCAAAAAGGCTGAGAACACCCGAAATCAGAATGCCTCTCCTCCTACAGGGGATCGCAGCTCCTCATCAGCAAGAGAACAAGGCCTGACAGAGAATGCGTGTGATGAACTGACAGAATCAGGCTTCAGAAGGTGGATAATAAGAAACTGCTGTGAGCTAAAAGAACATGTACTAACC
>CAUYLG010056772.1:0-50776 GCA_963573385.1 Cacajao melanocephalus | reverse complement strand
TTGGAGGAGAAGAGGCATTCTGGTTTTTGGTGATTTCAGCCTTTTTGCTCTGGTTTCTTCCCACCCATCTTTGTGGATTTATTTACCTTTGGTCTTTTAAGTTGGTGTATTTCGGATGGGGTCTCTGAGTGGATTGTTCTTTCTGTTGATATCGAATCAAGCTATTTCTTTCTGTAAGTTTTACTTCGAACAGTCAGTCCCCTCTTCTGCAGGTCTGCTGGAGTTTGCTAGAGGTCCACTCCAGACCCTGCTCGCCTGTGAATCACCCATGGGCGCTGCAGAACAGCAGAGTTTGCTGTCTGTGTCTTCCTCTGGTAGCTTTATCCCAGAAGAGTACCCACTGGATATCAGCAAGAGTGCTCCTATATTAAGTGTCTCTTAGAATAAACGAGGGTCAGAGAGCAACTTGAGCAGGCAGTCTGTCCCTTATTAGAGCTCAATTGCTATGCTGGGAGATCTGTTGCTCCCTTCAGAGCTTCCGGGCAGGGACGTTTAAATCCCTGCTAAAGGGGAACCCACAACCACCCCTTTTCACAGGTTCTCTGTTTCAGGAAGGTGGGGGTAATCCCTGACTTTCTGCTGCCATTTTTCAGAGATGCCCTGCCCAGCAAAATGGGAGTCTGGTCAAGTCTGCCTACAGAGGCCTTGCTGAGCTGCCATGGGCTCTGGCCAGTTGCTGTGTAAACCTCTGGTGACTTTGTTTACACAAGCGAGTTTAGAACTGCCTACTGGACCCTCAGTAATGGCAGAATCCCCACTTACCACCAAGCTTGAAAGTCCCAGGTGAAGCTCAGATTCCTGTGCTGCCTGCGAGAATTTCAAGCCAGTGGATCTTAGCTTGCTGGTCTTTGTGGAGGTGGGACTCATGGAGCCAGATCACTTGGCTCCCTGGCTTCAGCCCCCTTTTTCTCAGGGGAGTGAGCGGGTCTGTCTCCCTGGCGTTCCAGGTACCACTAGGGTATGAGGAGAAAAAAAAAAAAAAGCTGCGGCTAAAACTGCCTCCCAGTTTTGTGCTGGAAACCCAGGCAGCTGGTGTTAGGGAGACCCTAGGGAATATCCTGGGCTGCACAGTTGTGAAGACCATGGGAAAACTGCACTATCTGGCTGCTGCGGTGTCCGGAAAAGTCTCTGATGGCTTCCGTTGGTTAGGAGAAGGAGTTCTCCATCCCCTTGAGCTTCCGCGGGGAGGTGACACCCCACCCTGCTTCATTTTGCCCTCCTTGGGCTACATCCACTGTCCAACCAGTCCCAGTGAGATGAACCTCATACCTCAGTTGTAAATACGGAGATTACTGGTCTTCTGTGTTGCTCTCGCTAGGAACTGCTGACCGGAGATGTTTGTATTCAGCTATCTTGGCAGAAGTCCCTTTTTTCTTCTTTTACTGTTTTCAGTTTGTCATCCCACTCTATTCCAGTTTGGTAGATTTCTGTTGAGAAATTGGCTGATAGAATTCTGGGAGGTCTTTTATATGTTATGTGTTTCTTCTCTCTGTTTTCAAATGTATTTTCCATAGTTGACTTTGTACAATATAATGTGTCTTGGAGTATTCATTTATGAGCTGATCTTGATTTTGGTCCTTTAAGTTTGTTCATGTCTCTCCTAGGCTTTGGGAAGTGCTTGGATACTATTTATTTTTTAAAAAACCTTCATAAAAATTGGGGAGAAAGCAGCCAAAATGGCTCTCTACAAGCAGCTCTCATGGAAAAGAATAGAAATGGTAAGTAAATACAGTACCTGTAACTGAAACATCCAGCTACACACATTAAGATGAATCAAGGAAACAACCCACAGAGAAGAGAGAAAAGTGAGACAGGACAATGGCCCACGAGGGAGTGACATGGAACCGAGGGAACCTTCCCTTCCCAAGCAAGTAGTGAGTGAATGAATGACACTAGATGCCATGCTTCTCACATGGATCTTTGCAACACTCAGGTCAGGAGATTCCCTCATAAACCCACTTCACCAGGGCTGTCAGTCTGACACACAGACAGCTGTGTGAATTATCAGAGCAACCACTCAGGCACATGTGGAGACGCAGGAGCCTTAGATACCCAGGCTTTCCATACTTCTCAGCAAAAGTAACTGCATCTTCAGCAAAGTGAGAGGTTACCTCCCCATACATACTCCTGGGAAAGGGGCTGCCCTTGTTACCCTTGGACAAACAAAAAAGTGAAGACCCGAAGTGTCTTACCCACATTTTCAACAAGCAACAGTCAACCAAATGAGAAAAATCCAGTCCATTTTCTACATGTCTCAGCTACCCACCCCTGCTTATCAACAGACATGGATAAGCAGGGGTGCGTATGAGATGAGCAGCAACAGTCTGCAGGCCCCACTTCCTGGGAGCTCTACTCCAGAAAGGTATAGACCTGCAGACCCTGCTTTCATAGCACCTGACAGGATTAGAACCACTGGCTTCAAATTCTAGCCAGCTGCCATGGAACTCACAGAAGGAGGTATGGGCCACCAGCTTTGTTGTTTGGGCAGCTTAGCTTCCAGCCTTCAGGCTTTGAAGAATTTAAGCCATATGGACACAGAGCAGTCCCATAGCACAGCAGAGCAGTGCTACAGCAGAGCAGTCCCGTAGCACAATAAAAGTGCTGTTTTAAGCAGGTCTCTAATCCATTCCTCTTCACTAGGCAAGATGGCCCAACCCAGGTCTTCAGCCACCTTATACAGGTGCATTTGGGCTAGCAACAGGTCTATACCTTTCTGGGGTAGAGCTCCCAGAAAAAGGGACTGGCTTTTCATCTTTGCTGTTTCACAGCCTTCGTTATTGATAACTACAAATAGTGAAAAATATGACGTAATTAGAAGCTGAAGCAAACCCGCAGCATACTGCAGCAGCCCTATAGAAAAGTGGCCAGACTGCTACATGGATGCCCGTTTCCATGTCTCCTCACTGGACAGATCCTCAATGTCTAGGCCTCCAGCCACCACCTGCCAGGGTTATCAAGACAGTGGCAGCTCTGCAACTCTCTGGACGGAGCTCCTGGGGGCGACTAAAAGCCTCGCTGCCTCTGCCTCTGCCTCTGCAGTGGAACTGCCTTTATTACCCCTGGACAAACAAAAATGTGAAGACCTGAAGTGTGTTACCTACATTTTCAACAAGCGACAGTCAACCCAGTCCATTTCCTACAAGTCTCACCTACCCACCCCTGCTTATCAGCAGGCATGGAACCCCCAGCTTGGGCCCACAGGACAAATCCTCTATCCTAGGCTGATTGCACTGTGTGATTGCTGACCTGCATCTCTCTGGAGTGGCGCCCCAAAGGAACAAGCAAAAGATTCTTGGCCACATTGTGTGCTAAGATTCCTTATTCTGTTGCCTCCAAGTTGCAGAAGAAACATAAACACTGAGATCAGCCCAGAGTTGCAGCTCAGGAGTAGGTAGGCTGTGATGTAGAAGTTGATTCCTCAAATAGGCCAAATAATGAGGTACAAATTGAATCGATTATAAATAACCTATCAAGCAAAAAGGAAAAGCCAAGTCTTTCCAGATCTCAAATAAAAACTGGTAACATTTCTGCTGAAACTATTTCAAGAAAATTAAGGAGGATACACTCCTCCCTGACTTACTCTATGAGGCCAACATAATCCTGATACCAAAATGTGGCAGAGATTCACACACAAAAAAATTTCAAGCCAATATTCTTAAAGAATATCAATGCAGAAATGCACGTGGACACAGGGAGGGGAGCAATCACACACTGTGATCTCTTGAGAGGGGCTAGGGTAAGGACAGCAGGGCGGTGGAGGGGAGGTTAGGGAAGTATGATAACGTGGGTAGGAATGCCAGATACAAGTGATGGGGATGGAGACAGCAAACCCCATTGACATGTATGTACCTATGCAACAATCCTGCATGATCTGAACAAGTACAATTAAATAAATAAATAAATAAATAAATAAATAAATAAATAAATAAATAACAGAGGCTGGCAAACTTGCAGAGAAAAGGGAGAGCTTACATGCTATTTTGAGGAGTGTAAATTAGTTCAACCATTGCAGAAAGCAGTATGGCAATTCCTCAGAGAGCTAAATACAGAAATAACAATCGGATTACTGAGAGTATGCCAAAGAAAATAGGCATCAGACTACCATAGAGACACATGGACATTAATGTTTACTGTAGCACTGTTCTCAATAGCAAAGACATGAAATCAATGTAAATGCCCGTCAATGACAGATTGAATAAAAAAATTTGGCACATAACATGACGGAATAGTGTGAAGCCATAAAAAATGAGATTCTGTCTGCTGCAGAAACATGGGTAGAGCTGGAGATTATTATCCTTAGCAGACTAACACAGGGCCAGAAAAGCAAACATCTCATGTTATAAGTTGGAGCTACATGATGAGAAAGTATGAACACAAATACAGGAACAACAAACACTGAGATCTAGTGCTGGGTGATGATTGGAAGGAGGAAAGAAGCAGAAAAAATAACTTTTCAGTACTGGGCTTAATACCTGCATGATACAATAATCTGCACAACAACCCCCTGTGTTACAAGTTTACCTGTGTAACAAACCTTCACAATTACCCTCATATCTAAAAGTTTTAAAAAAATAAATAAGTAAATATTGTTCTACCCTTTGTCTCTTCCCTCTGTCTTAGGTCTTTCACAGCTGGTGTATTTATAGATTTCATGGAGTCTCACAAATCACTTTTTTAAAAAAATAAGTTGCAAACTCATATTTTTGGTTTTGTGTTCCTTTAATTGGGTAATTAAAATAGCCACTTACACTGAGGTAACTCCCTATGGAAGTGTTTGATTCTTTTGTATTACTTAGCTCTAGTTGTCCTCTTTGGTCTTTTTTAATGATTTCTATTTTCTGACTTAACTTTTAATTGTCAATGCTCATACATGTTTCTTCTTAAGTTTCTTAAGTTGTTTATTGGTATTTTAAAAATATGAAGCTTTTCTAAGGTACTTATTTAGAATTTTTCTTTTAATGAAAGTCCTAGATCACTTTTTCTTCATGTTCGTCATTGAAATTTTAATTTTTTTTAGTGGTATCATGTGTTTCTGATTATTGGCTAGTCATGTAGTACTGTGTTGGTGTTTGTGCATTTGAAGGACCAAGATTGGGACTTCAAGACTGGTTTTGTTACCAGCAGTGACTCTTACAGGTCTTCAGCAAACTCCATCCTTGCCTACTCAGAGGAAATAATTCAGTTGAGGACCAAATGACAGACATCACGTTTGAGTAGCAGTTAATTTCTATTTAAAAGCCTTAGAGCAGAAATGAAAGGAAGCAAAGTACACTTGGAAAAGGTACAACTGGGTGACTTGGGAGATCCAAGTGCCCTGTTCAGACCTTGACGTTTGGTTTTATACATTGGCATGTTTCCAGAGTTTCCTTTTCTGCTCTCTTGACTTTTCCTTTGAGGTGAACTGTCTACATGCCTACCAGCAGTTGGAAGGAACCTCATGCATGGTGTATTTAGTGACATTGTGTTCACACTCACTTATGATGTTTTTCCCTTACCAGTTTAACATAGGATCCTAGAGGAAGGTCATGTATCACTTCATTTAAACTGCACCATTTTGCCTCTTGGTACACATGCTTGATCCCGCTTGCCTAATCCTTCAGATCTTACCTGGAAGCTGCTGATTACCAGCTCCAGGTAATTTCTACTGGAAGACTGCCTTTCTCTAGTGCTGGCTGTAATCAATTATTATTTTAGAGAAATAGTTTAACAACTGCCGGCTAATCACTTGGTAGTCACCTGACATTTCTGGGGAGAAGACGGAACACTTGTGCTCTGCTCATGTCTACTAACTACTTACTCTAAACACCTTTGTGCTTAACTTCTGTTAGGTTAGGCACAGAAGAAGTTAAGTGATGATACTGCCTCTGTGATCATAGTTGAGAGGGTTTGACCTAGGCTTTCTGCTTTAGAAATTGAATCTTGGAGTCCTGTTACCAGGAGTTCTCGTGGGCATGTGTTCTTTCTGGTCTCTGCGTACAAGTGTCTGTCTTTAAGCGTTGGTCTGTTAGGTGTCATTGGGTATAGGGTCTGCTTTAAGATTTGCAGATAGTGAACCTATTAATATTTATGCTGACAAGTGTGGATTTCTCTGTGTTTCTGGGAGAACTTCTGCAGCATTTAGGTGCAACTGTGGGGTGGTTGTATTGCTCTAGTCTAGATCTTAGATTGGCTGAACAGATGACACTATGCTGTTCCGTCAAATAATTAGCCGTCATGGATAGGTCTGTCTTTTGGTGGGTTTCTGGATAAGCAGTTCTGCTCTCAGACTGTAGGGAAGAAGGACTGGAACGAATTTATAGGCCTGCTTAAGAGTGATACTGAGACCATAATCAGAATGTCTGCTTGCAGGATACTGGACACACTTCTCTCTAGGTCCCAAGATGGCAAAATGTGTTTTTGTTTCTATAGACAACAAAAAAATCAAGACCAAGATCTAATGGCATTTGAGGATCTGCTGTTGATCACAAATTGGCACAATTGTACTGGAAACTCAAGTGGGGTTTTCTCTTGGCTGGGTAGAACTGTTCCCAGGCCACAGCTGGGGAGACTGAAATTGAGCTTCAGTTTTAGTTCAAGAACTGCTATGAAACTGATGTTAGAAATCCTGATATAATGGCACCTCTTAGTAATTCTCTGTGTGGATGGAATTGCTCACAAGTATCAGCTGATATGGTTTGGAGCTTCTTTCATGGCCTTTTCAGAAATCTTTTGGTTCAAAAAGTCTTGGAGGATTGTCTGAGACGTGGGTCTTACCACCTGTGGAAGTCTGACCTGCAGACCCTGACTTAAAGATGGATGAGTGAATGCATTCTCACAACATTGTTTCAAGTGAGCTAGGGATGGATGTTGGCTGTTTTCAGAAGGCAAAATGACATCAATGAATGCAGACCATCTGTCTGTCGACACATTTTTTCCCTTAAGATTTAACAACAGAGGTTTTAAGTTAACACACTTGTGGATAATTAACATGGTTAAGATGATAAGTTTTAAGACCAATAAAAGCTTTTAGGATATGGGGCCCAGAGTAAATGCTATTAACAGGTAATTCCCCTTTGATTTTCCCAGGGGAGAGGGCCACCCAGCGCAAAATTAACGTGAGTAAACAGAGGAGAGTCAAGTGGGTGTGCGGTAAGGCCTCTGATTGTCTCTCTCTCCCTAACTTAATATAATGGACCGGCTGGCTGCCTTTGGCCTGCCCTAGTAAAACCTTTTGGTCTTCCAAAAGATTTGACACTGATCTATAACTTTCCCTAATATATCTTTAACATTTTCTGTAACATTTTGCCAATCACCCTTAGTGAATCTCAACAATCATCTATGTTTTACAGTGGGTCCCGGTTCAGGCAGGATAACTTTGGAGCTTTGGCAGGGAAGGTGGAGCCTATACAGGATACAGGTACCCATCAGGAAATGCTTTCAGATGGAGGCAGTCAAGCTTGTCCAGATAAATCTACCAGGCAGTCTCCACAGTGTCAGAAACTGAATCTGCAGCAGTGTGGAGTTGATGATGAGACGCATCTGTCACGGAATGCTGTGATATGGAGACAAGAAAGCCTCTCCTGGTGGAATGCATGAGTGAATATCCCTCTGGGTTTTTGTGTCAGTAACTGAAACCATGACTGAGAAGGACTGGAGCAGAGTTACAGGATAACAATAAAGTCCACTGCCAAGAGAAGTGCTGGCAGGCAAATAGCTGTCTGTCTGGGCACTAGCATATGTGATTTTTCCTGGATCTCATAGCAGACGATTTTAGTAGCAACCTCAGGGGAACATAGAACTGAATTCCTACCAAACGGGTTGTTTCTGGGTACAGACCAGGGATAGGCAATGGCATGTCTGAGTCAGCATTCTGAAAATGACCTTGATAGGTCCTGGGCCCCACGAGGGTTTCACAAACCCCTATCTAAACTCCCAAGATTCCCATGAGATGGAGAGACTTCTGTCCATAAATGGGAGCAGGACTGTTGTGTGACCTCCAATCACTCCATTTTGTTGATGTCACATTCTATCTTGCATTCTTTCAACAGCTATCATATTATTCCATAATAAACACAGAAATCTGTCATCTCATTGAATAAGCAAATGATTTACTCTATACCATGTTTGACACTCAACATCTGGTTTATGTGGATGTCTGTGTGAGAGACAGTGGGCTACGGTAGTTAGAAGCAATAGATGGAGTGAAGCCCTGTGGAATGAATATGGCCCTTGAAACTATTGTTATTCCTGTGTTACTAGGATTGGTAGTGTGCCAAGCAGCAGTGCAGAGGCTTTATACAAGTTGCTGTAACCACTTGATTCCATATGTAAACGGAAAGGCATGATTCTGTCCTAAGATGATTTTATTTATTGTCACTTACATTTGCATGTAATGAAACTGTTCATGTTACCCAGGAGAATTTTAAAAATATTTTCCAACCATCTTAATATGTAGAAAACATTCTTAGTTCTTAGATCACATAAAAACAGTAAGTGGTTGGGCTAGCTATAGGCCAAAATTTCTTTTTAACTTTCACTTTAGGTTCAGTGGTATATGTGCAGATTTGTTATGTAGACAAGATAAATGTCATGGGGGTTTTGTGTACAGATTATTTTATTATTGATGTTACAAGCAAAGTACCTAATGAGTAGTTTTTTCATTCTCACTCTCCTGCTGATGGCATGATGTCATCTTTGCTGTTTCAGTGACTTAGCTGTGCTAGCCTTTGTACTTTGGACAGTCCAACCTAATCAAGGGCAAAGGCAGTCCCCAGCAGAGCACACCTTTTGTACAAAATGTGGCCTTTTTTAAGTGGAGTTTCTGCTCACTGGTCAGGACTTCCCAACCAGAGTCTTCAGCCACCATTGCTGTTCCTCTTTGACTGACATATATTTGAAAGCAATACAGCTGTTCTATGAATGGGTGGCCAGACTGCCTTTTTAAGTGGGTTTCCAATCCTGTTTCTCCTCACTGAGTGAATCCTCTCAACCAGGGTCTTCAGCCATCTCTTACAGGTGTGTTTAGACCAGCAACAGATGTGTATATAACTTGACTTGAAGGCAACAGTAAACCTTCTGGAGTAGCCACTGCCATCATGCCAGCTGTGTAAAGGAGGCAGACAGCCACTCACACAGTACACTGTCCTGACAACTGCTGTGATGGGGACAGGCTAGTTCACCTACTGGTGGTGAAGCAGCATAGCAGAGGGGTAGCATGGTTGGACCGAGAGGGGCTACTAGGTGAAGGTGGCTCCAGGCTTGTACATGGAGCACAAAGGCCAGGCCCAGAGCAGAACTGGGCCATGGTTCGAAGGCCAGGGGTAGGAAGTGGGAGTAGTGCCCATTTGGGGAACCTGGCCAGTGGTGCAGCCACTGTGCCTGCCTGGCCAGTTGTGCCATGTTCCTGTGCCTCAGGAGAAGGCTCTGCATGGGGCCTCCTGGAAATGCCCAATGTCTGTCAGGGCATTGCCCAGCCTGACATGCCCAGTGGCTGGACCCAGGGCCTGTGGCTTCTGATTTGCTCGACCCCAGGTCAACCCTGAGTGCTGGGGAAAGCTCATGGGGTGAGCTCATGTAGATGTTGCCTCAGCCTCAGACACTGGTCTGGGCCCAGCAAGGACTGCAAACCCACCAAAACTGTGAAGGGATGTGGCCAGGACTGTATGCTCCATGGAGCCGTGGGAGCCAGGAGCAGGCAGCAGTCCTGCCATCCTGGGCAAAACTGCAGCTGCCCAAGTCATGGTTGAGGACCCAGGCCTCTGTGTATTCTTGGGTTTTTGGGGAGCACCCCCACCTCCAGCCTTTGCTGGCTTTAGAAGTGCCTGTTCTCTCTGCCTAGCTTTTTCCTGCTTTGGCACTCACTGCCTGTCTTCGACATGTTTGTATTTTGGAGCAACATGGGGCTGAGCCCAGGTGCCATCGCAGCATAGCTGGTGGCAAACATGCCTCAGGCAATGCTAACGCCCCTTAGGGATAGGCACTCTGTGACCTTTGGGCACCAATGATTACATGGGGGAACCTGGTAGGGTGGTAGCAGCTCTGCACTGGCCTGCAGGTGTCCCTTGACGTGAGCATCTTGGGCATTATAAACACTGGCAGGAGGTAGGCTCCTGGGTGAAAGGCAGTGGGTCCCCAGGGAGGCCCAACTTCAGGCGATGGAGGGCCTGAAGGCTGGTGGCTGGGCTGAATGTGTCTGGCTGAGGCTTTATCTTGGTGTTATTCTAGGGAACCTGGACTAACTTGTCTCTTAATAGACAATGTTAAGGATGTTGCAATCCACAAAAATATTACTGGTTAGAATGAGCATTTGCCTTAGTCATCAGAAGCATGAAGTGAAAGGATGGCCCTCTCAGTAGCCATTTCAGGAGAGGCTGGCTGCAACGGAGAATTCTAGGGAAATAGGGAAGCAAACCCCAGAGGTACAGATGAAGCAAAATGTTCCTTGGCATCTGTATGTAAGTTTGTGATGAAAATGTTCTTGTCATTTCCTTGGTTGCCAACTTAGTGCCAAGCATCTTGAGTCACAAAAACTGAACCATGGCATCAGGAAAGAAGTTTTTCTGTAAACATGAGGAAAAAAAAATGGTTCAAGGTCCTATATGTGCTGACCTTTTTTGCCTCGCAAGATCGCCTGGATCTTTGACAGTTTTGTAGGATTGTTTCAGCCCTCCAACTGACCACCTCAGGAGAGGCTTCAAGGGCAAATTCCAAGGAAACAGGGAAGCTAACCTCAGAGGTACCTCCCAGCACACAAATCAAGCCCCTCCACTCTCCCTATCCATGTTCTTCCTCAAGCTTACCCAAGCCAAGAAATCCTAATTTTAGGCAGGTTCTGGACTCACTCCTGCCCCTACAACTGGTGCCTGGTGAATATCACTCTATTAAGGTCTAGGTCTGCTTTCTCTGCAGCACTTAAGGTAGGTTAAGGGGTATCTTTGCAAATTCTCAGATGGCCCTAACAGGTATGTAGAGGCTTCCCAGAACTTAACCCAAGCATTTGAGCTCTCCTGGAAGGATGTCATATTACTTTGGAATCAAACCTGGACCTAGATAGCAGTATCTTCAGAGGACCATTGATAGAACTACAATGATGAAATAGGAGAATGGATGAGGAATCACTTTCAGGTGTGCATACTGGAGGGCTTGTGAGAGACTGAGACTAGACCTCTAGATTGCACAGGGCTACCCATAATAGACCAGGGATTGGATGGGAGTTCTACCGCCTTCCAGAGCATGTGTGAGGGGCGTTGGTAACCTATGCCCCTCTATCAACTGATTTGATCAAGGAATCTCTGGTCCTAGGGGATGAGTTTATTTAACAGGCAGTTCCTAATGTCAAGAGGAGCTTCAGAAATGGGCTGTGAGACCAGCTGGTACTTTGGAGAGCCTCCTGTGAATGGCCGCCTTGGACTTTTGTAGTGGGTACTGGAAGGAAGTCCAGAATAGTTAGGGAAGACAGAGAAAGAAGACAAAGGCTATAATAGCTGCCTTGCAGGCTGACAGAGCCCGGAGTCCCTGAGCTACATCTCCAGGATAGATCTCCATTGACCACTACAAGTGTGGCAGGTCAGGGTACTTAAGGAGGAACTGGAGAGTGGGGAGGGGGGTGGGCCTTGTTTTAGGCCACCTCTATAATGTTCAGTTTTCTATAGGGTCCATATGTGGATGGGACTGTCCCAGAAGACATGGATCAGTGGGTCCAGGGCCGGTCTCCAAAATGGTGCAGGAATGATGGGTCCCAGAGATCCTCTCCCTGGCTCTGTTGGTTTAGATTGTCATTGCCATCCAGGAGCCCTGGGTGATACTGCAGGTGGAAGGAAGGAGAGTGAGCCTCCTGGACTCCCTTGTGGGCCTTGCAGTATCTGGGCACCTCTCCTCTCTTGGGTGCCTCAGGTCTCCTTCCTCCACTATGTCAGGAGTTAACATAGTCCTGTGACTGCAGGGAGCTTTTTTATGTGAGAGGTTAGTTGCTTTTCCTGTTGGGAGGCACCTTATCAGGCAAGATCCCCAATTCTCAGGTCTTCCTTCCTCTTCCTTGTTTTAGGAGAACCAGGTTGCACAGATCCACCTTCTTATGATATGGAAGCCACAGAGGATCTGCCCCCACCAGCTTCTAGCTGCAATTTCATGAGGGCCATTTGAAACTAATTTAATGGGTCCATACATTCTCTTGAGACACCTTTTTGTCCCAAGCTGCACCTTAATGCTCTGGAATGGAACACTAGATCTGAGGCAGATGACAGTGAGTATCAGACAGCAGCACAAGGGAGCATGGCTAATTCCTGCTGATTGGGCCCTCCTGTTTCGTGGATGGAGGTCATGTTTGCATCCCTGGCCTAGATAAGGTCTAGGGAACCTAAAGCTTACCAACAACAGGAGGATAGGACTGCTCATAGGTAATTGAACATATTCCTACCTGCTAGGTCTCCCCATTACAGACATGAAGGTAGCACTTGTACACATAGGATGGCACCTGCAAAGCTTGCCAGGACTTGGGGATATAAGATCAGAAGAAGAAAAACGGATACTTTGATTATTATTTTTTCCTTTCTCTGTGTTACACATCCCAGGTATTCACTGGAAAGACAGAGGAACAAAGAGACACCTTTTTCTCCTCTTTCCAGATGGGTAACCAACCAATCATTTTCAGCCTGCATGCCTCTCAAGTTCATCCTAAAACTCTAGAACTCCTGTGACAGACTCTCGGGGGAAAAAAATGTATATTCTTTTTTCCTCCTCTGTCCTCTCTTCACAGATAATCACATCTCCCTACCACAGGATACTACTACCCTTTAATGCATTTCCCAGACTGGGAAAAGTTGAAATTCCACATACTCAAACTGCTTGTTAATCTCTTGAGAAGGAACAACTTTTATTAGGCCGTTTTCTTTAACAGGAGTCCAGGATCAGTTGGTCTTCATGGCTCAGGGGAAGTGAACCAAAAAGCCTGATAGTGCTAGCAAAAGGTTAAAAGTCTATTACCAGTTAGACTTCTGGCTTATCTCTCTGTGTGCAGGATTGTTGAAGGAATGATAAAAAAATTACTGTATTATCTAACCCTCCATGAGTTCAGAAGCCAGAAGTATTAGCCATTTGGGCAAGACTAAAATTGGGTAATGAGATTTTAAAGGACTTCTTAAAAAGGGAGCACTATGGTTAAAAGTCACTTAATTGAAACAGATGTCCAAACTATATTTACATTTTAAAAGTCTTTATGTCTTCTTTTTGTGGATCTTGTTTTTCTGAAAAGAAGGTCTTTTTCTTCTCACTCAACTGAAAATATTTTTCTCTGTTTTGTGTTGCCATTATTAATGTAGACATGGGGGGGCCTCAAGACAACTTCTGATGGCCTCAGACTTCTTGAGAAAGCAGAGGAGGTGTCACTGACCCTGTTTTGGGAAATCCCTGTTTCCCTCCTGGAACCTCAAAAATTAAAGGCAGATGGATCCCTTTCAAAATCTTTTTTTGTCTTTCAGCTATGCCTGCTCATTAGGCCTTAGAAACTGCATTTTTTTCCAGCCCTATTTCTTAATAGGTTACAGCCTGAGGCCAGTAGTCCAATTAAGACTGGCATTAAAAAAGTCTTAAGACAATTACTGGATCTTCTTGTTCTTGTTTCTGTTCTTGTTCTCGTTCTCATTCTCGTTCTCATTCTCCTTCTTGTTCTCCTTCTCCTTCTCCTCCTTCTTTTATTTCTATCAATTTGTAGTACTTTAATGAAAAATCTACCTCCTAGATTAATTTGCTTTTTTAAATTATACTTTAAGTTCTGAGGTACATGTGCAAAACATGCAAACATAGGTAACATGCTTCTTCTATCTGTGTAGTTATATGTGTTAGGTGAGTGATGGTTATATTTAAAAAAAGAGCTCTAATTGATTGACTTAAAGAAAAATAAGTGCTTAGAATTATTGAGAAATAAAAATGTCTTCAAAATGCAGACAGATTTTCCAGATTATACAGCTCAGATATCAGGTTTGCCACAGGATTTAAGGTCATTAACGGTAGCTGTTGGTTGTGAAAATTACTGAACTGGCCTGCTTTAAAATTTGGGAGTGCCTGAAAACATATGGAGTTCACCACACTCATGCTAGAAAGAGTCAGACCTTATCTGCACCTAGTGCAAAATTAAAATAACTTACCATGTTTTGCATCGAAATTAAAAGTTGCTAAGAGTTATCATTATAAATTGCAGTAATTGAGACTCCTGAAAATAGATTTATGTGCAAGGTGTGTAAGGAAAGTACGATGTGTCTTTATTAAAAGACCACAAAAAGGCATGAGAATGTCAATTTTTGCCGAGTTTAGAGGGTTAAGAGATTTTTGAATTGCATAACATAAAGCTAAAAGTTTAAACATGTTATGGAAGATTTAGAAAACTTAATATTTTTGAAAGAAATGTATGTGAGCCTATTGACTAAATTCAAAAGCATATTATTTTATTTTTCCATACATTGAACACTGGAATGGAAGCATGACAAGAATTTCTTTTCTTTTTTCTTTTCCTTTTTTTTTCTTTTCTTTTTAAATTGTACTTTAGGTTCTGGGGTACATGTGAAGAACATGCAGGATTGTTGCATAAGTAGATACATGGCAAGGTGGTTTGCTGCCTCCATCCTCCCGTCACCTATATCTGGCATTTCTCCCCATGTTATCCCTCCCCATCCCCTGCTGTTGCTCCCCTAACTCCTCCCACACAGACCCCACTGTGTGATGCTCCCCTCCCTGTGTCCATGTATTCTCATTGTTCATCACCTGCCTATGAGTGAGAACATGTAGTGTTTGATTGTTTGATTTACTGTTCTTGTGCCAGTTTGCTGGGAATGATGGTTTCCAGGTTCATCCATGTTCCTGCAAAGGATAGAAACTCATCATTTTTCATGACTTCATAGTATTCCATGGTTTTATATGTGCTACATTTTCGTTGTCCAGTCTATCATTGATGAACATTTGGGTTGGTTCTAGGTCTTTACTGTTGTAAACAGTGCCACAGTGAACATATGTGTGTATGTGTCTTTATAATAGAAGGATTTATAATCCTTTGGGTATAAACCCAGTAATGAGATTGCTGGGTCAAATGGAATTTCTATTTCTAGATCCTTGAGGAATCCCCACACTGTCTTCCACAATGGTTGAACTAATTTACACTCCCACCAACAGTGTAAAAGTGTTCCTATTTCTCCACATCCTCTCCAGCATCTGCTGTCTCCAGATTTTTTAATGATCACCATTCTAACTGGTGTCAGGTGGTATCTCATTGTGGTTTTGATTTGCATTTCTCTAATGACCAGTGATGATGAGCATTTGTTCATATGTTTGTTTGCCTCATAAATGTCTTCTTTTGAAAAGTGTCTGTTCATATCCTTCACCCACTTTTGAAGGGGTTTATTTGTTAGTTACTTGTAAATTTGTTTTTGTTCTTTGTAGATTCTGGATATTAGCACTTTGTCAGATGGGTAGACTGCAAATTTTTTTCCCATTCTGTTGGTTGCCAGTTACCCTAATGACTGTTTCTTTTGCTGCACAGAAGCTCTGAAGTTTAATTAGATCCCATTTGTCTATTTTGGCTTTTGTGGCCATTGCTTGTGATGTTTTAGTCATAGTCATGAAGGACCTACCTATGTCTATGTCCTGAGTGGTGTTGCCTAGGTTTTCTTCTAGGAATTTATGGTGTTAGGTCTCATGTTTCAGACTTTAATCCATCTGGAGTTAATTTTAGTAAAGTGTCAGGAAGGGGTCCAGTTTTTGCTTTCTCCACATGACTAGCCAGTTTTCCCAACATCATTTATTAAACAGGAAATCCTTTCCCCATTGCTTGCTTTTGTCAGGTGTATCAAAGATCAGATGGTTGTAGATGTGTGGTGTTGCTTCCGAGGCCTCTATTTTGTTCCATTTGTCTATATCTCTGTTTTCTTACCAGTACCATGCTGTTTTGATTACTGTAGCCTTGTAGTATAGTTTCAAATCAGGTAGCTTGGGTGTGTCCCGCTTTCTTCTTTTTGCTTCAGATTGTCTTGGCTATGTGTGCTCTATTTTGGTTCCATATGAAGTTTAAAGTGGTGTGTGTGTGTGTGTGTGTGTGTGTGTGTGTGTTTTCCAGTTGTGTGAAGAAGGTCATTGGTAGCTTGTTCATTATCCCATCACCTTGGATTTATCTAGCTTTGATCTCAGGTAGCTGCTTGGGGACATGGCCTTTCCTTTGTCTGCCTGAAGAGGCGCTGCTGGGCTGCCAGGGATTCAGTGAAGCTGCTGCATTTATTTCCTGCCTCTTTTGTTTACTCAGGAAGATTAGACCCACCTCTGCAATGGTGGCTGCCCTTCCCACCTCCAAGCTGGATCATTCCTGGTCACCCTCTAACTGATGTGCTGGCTGTGAAACTCTCAAGTGAGAGGGCTTCAGCCTGCTGGTCTTTGTGGGAGAGGGACCCGCCCAGCCATATAGCATGATTCTCTGCTCTCAGTTCCCCTTTTTTGTGGGTGGTGGTTGGCACCATTCCACAGGCTTTCTTGGCGTCCGCCAGTATTTCCACTTAGATCTGTGCCGACAATCCAGGCACCGGCTGGAGTTGCTGCTCAGCCCTGTTCAGGCAGCTGGTGGGAGCTTTTCAGCCCAGTGAAGATCTCCTATTCTGCGGGTTGTAAAGGGCTTGGGTGAAGCAAAGTATCCGAACTGAAGTCCCGAGGAGGAGAGCCCTCGATCCTTTGGTCGGTTGCATGCACCTCCTGGTTGGGACAGTGCCCTGCTCTGCCTCAATTTGACCTCTTTGGATTATACCCACTGTCCAACCAGATGCACAAAAGGAACCTGGTACCCCGTTTGGAACTGCGGAGACCAGTCGGGTTCTGCCTGTCTCTCACTGGGAACTGCATTCAGGAGCTGCCTGTATTTGGCCATCTTGGAACAAGGACTTCTTAGGGCAATAAATAAATTGAACATTGAAATGGAAGCACAACAAGGATTTCTTGGGGCTACAATCTGCTAATTTCATAAATGTGTTAAGCCTGTAAGTTTGACAATCTTTCCAAAATCAAATTTTAACTTCAAAATTGTCTTTTCTACCAACAACTTTTGGGTGCTACATAAGGACTCTGAAGTGTCCAGGGGTAAATTACCTAGAGTTATTTGACATGTTTAGTTATACAGAATCATCAAAATATGGTGGTGTTTGATCTAATTCACATTATAGTTTAGTAAATTATGTATGTTTCAAAGTTGCACTGGATTTTTAGAGTTCTGCTGTCTAAGTATAGTCAGAGTTATTGCTTAAGGTCATTGTAGACCACAGAGGTGACCAATTTATTATTTATTTATTTATTAGTTTGTTTGTTTATTTATGTGGGTCAATCATGTTTTTGACTGTGACTATCCTAAGACATTTGACATCCATGGTTGTCTTGTTCTTATTATTTTCAAAGGATGGATAATGGTCCTTGATTGCAGCTTCCTGATAGCTTTGGAGATTGTGAACCAGAGTTGACTGGGTAGACTGAACTCACTGAAGACTGAAATAATATTATTTTTGCTTTATGCTTGGAATGTTGCTGATCCTTTGTTGTTGTTGTTGTTGCTGTTTTGTTCTGGGTTTTAAAGTCAAAGAAGCTTTTCTCTAGACCTATTTGCAGCTTTTGACAATTGAGTAAAGTCTATTTCTGTGATCCAACTACTGACTTCTGACACAGCTCAGAAGAGACAAGAGGGATGGGCCATCAAACTAAAAGTGGTCAAGCATCTGGAATCCCAGAGGCTGGCTCCCTTTTTTAGGAGGGGGAACCCTTAGGCCTCTAAGAGAGATCTGACTGTTGTTTTCCCAAAACAATGCCCCCGGTCAGCATGAAGCAGTGAAAAATGGTCATTGTTCTTATCCTAAAGGCAATTAGGTGTACCTCTTTAGAGGGAAAATTGATAGTAACAGCAGCCCATCTGGAGTGGTCACTGCTATTATGCCGGCTCCTGAAAGGAGGACATGAGGAGAATGAAAACTGCCCTCCGCAGCCCACAGTTGCTATTCCACTTTAAGACAAAACAGGTTTCAAAACAACAGAGATCCAAAATAAAAAGAAGGGCATCATATCATAGAAAAAGTTTCAATTCAATAAGAAGACCTAACTATCCTAATAGATAGGAACACTCAGGATTATAAAGCAAGTTTTTAGAGACATAGACTCCAACACAATAATAGTGGAAGTGTTCAACACATAGTGAGGTAGAAAATTAGCAAATACATTTGGTACTTAGCATTGGACCAAATGCATCTGATAGGTCTCTAGAGAATGCTCTACCGGCAAATGCAGAATATACATTATTTTCATCATCTCATGGAACATAACATACTCTAAAGTTGACCACATAATTATGTAAAACAATTACCGCAACTGAAAAAAAACTAAAATTATACTAAACACACCGTAATACTAAACTGTAGAAAAATATATGCGTGAAGGCTAAAAGAATTGCTAAATCCATGCAATTACACAGCAATTAAGTGACACGGTTCTGAATGGCTTTTTGGTAAAATCATTAAGGCAGAAATCAAGAATTTCTTTGACACTAATGAGAGCAAAGATAAAATATATCAAAATCTCCAGAACACAGCAAAAGCACTGTTAAAAGGAAAAATTATAGCAATAATGCCCTCATCAAAAAGTTAGAAAGATTCAATTTAAAAGCTTAACAATACAACTGAAACAATTACATAAGCAAGAGGAAATCAAACCCAAAGGTAGAAGAATATAAGAAATAACAAAAATCAGATTTGAACTGAAGGAAATCAAGATATACACAAAAATTTTTAAAACACCAGTGAATCCTGGAGTTGGATTTTTGAACAGATGTGTGAATATAGATGTTTGTGTGCATATATATATATTTATATGCATGTATTCAATAATCTGATATATATATGAGATATATATCATATATACATATATGCATATATATACATATATACACATACATATATATATACACACACATATATATACATATATACACACACATATATGTATACATATATGTGTGTGTGTATATATATACACACACACACATATATATATATATACACATATATGTGTGTGTGTATATATGTATATATATGCCACCAACTGACTGATAAAGAAAAACAGAGGAGAATATCCAAGTAAACGTAATTAACTTTGAAGAAGAAAATATTACTCTGACTGCACGGAAATACAAGGAGCCATTAGAAAATATTATGAGCATCTCTGCACACAAAGTAGAAAACTTAGGAGAAAAAGATAAGATCCTGGACACATACCCGTGTGACTAAGACTGAACCAGGAAGGAATTGATCCCTTAACAGACCAATAATGAGCTGCCAACTTGAATTAGAATAAAATAGCATACCGACCCGAAAAAGCCCAGAACCTGAGAGAATAACAGTCAGATGTTTTCAGATGTACTGAGAAGAGCAAGTGCTGTTTCTACTAAAACTATTGCAAAAAACTTGAGAAAGAAGGACTTCTTCTCCCTTTGGTCTGTGAGGCTAGCATCATCGTGATATCAGAGATACAAAGGAAGACTTCTAGCCGATATTCCTGGTGAACATTGATGCCAAAATCCTCAATAAAATAACAGAATACATGCAAATTGAATCCAGGAGCACATGAAATATCTAATTCATCACGGTCAAGCAGGCTTTATTCTCACAATGCAGGGTTGGTTCAATATGCAATTCAAAAAATGTGGTTTATTAAATAAACAGAACTGAAAACAAATACCACAAGATTATCTCAATAGATGAACAAAATAATTCCAATAAATTTCAATATTCTTTCATGTTAAAAATTCTCAATAAAATAAGTAGTGAAGAAACATATCTCTGAATAATAAGAGCCATCTGTTACAACCCACAGCCAACATTATACTGAATGGGCAAAGTGTTCTGAAAAACCTCTCTTATCACTCCTATTCAACACAGTATTGGAAGTCCTAGTTGGAGCAATCATGCATGAAACAAAAATAAAGCGTGTCCACATAAGAAGACAGGGAGTCAGACTATACTTGTATTCAAATGATATAATTCTATATCTAGAAAACCCCATAGTTTCAGGCCAAAAGCTTCCTCAGCTTTGATAAACAACCTGAGCAGTCTCAAGATACTAAACCTATGTGCCAGAATTACTAGCGTTCCTATACACCAGCAACAGCCAAGGTGAGAGCCAAATCAAGAAGGTAGTCTCATTCACAGTAGACGCAAAAAAAGAACACAATACCTAGGCATACAGCTAACCATGAAGAGAAAAATCTCTACAATGAGAATTACTAAACACTGCTCAAAGAAATCAGGTAGGACAAAAAGAAAAAAGAGAGAACAAGTTACATGCCCATAAATAGAAGAAATAAATAGTATTAATATGGCCATACTGCCCAAAGCAATGTAGACATTCAATGCTATTTGTGTCAAACTATCAAAGACATTCTTCACAGAACTAGAAAAAGAAAAAAATCTTTAAAATTTATGTGAAACTGAAAATTACCCTAAATAGCAAAGAGAATCCTAATCAAAAGGAACAAAACTAGAGCCATCACATTACCTTATTTCAAACTATACTACTGGGCTGCAGTAACCAACATAACATGATATTTGTACAGAAACAAGCCCATCGACCAATGAGTTCTAATGGAGAAACCAGGAAAAAAAAAAGAAGCCTGCACCACTATGATTAGCGGCAAGCAAAGAAGAGACACTCTAAGTGGTGTTAGTATAACTGGCGACACAAACACAGACGATTACGTTGGACCCCTTTCTTACACCATATATAGAAACCAATTCAAGATGGATGAATGACTTAAATGTAAAGCCCAAAATTATAAACACCATGTAAGAAAGGCTAGGCAATATTATCCTGGAGATAGAAACTGGCAAATGCTTTATGATAAAGTCACCAATATCGATTGCAGCAAAAGTCAAAATTGACTAGTTGAATCTTACTAAACTTAAGAGCTCCTGCACAGCAAAATGAACTATCAACAGAGTAAACAGACAACCTAATAATAATTTTAAAAAATGTATTTGAAAACTATGCATCTGACAGAGGTCTAGTATTCAGCAACTGTAAGTAACATAAGTAACAAGAGAAAAACAGTCTCATTAAAACATGAACAAATGATAGAACACTTTTTTTTAAAAGGATTTACTATGGCCAAAAAGCACACGAAAAAAAAAAGCTCAACTTCACTGATCGTTAGACAAATGCGTATCAAAACCACAATAAGATTACATCTCACCAGTCAGAATGGCTATTAAAAAGTCAAAAAATAACAGATGCTGGTGGTATTATACAGAAATGGAACACACACACTGTTGGTGGGTGTGTAGATTGGTTCAACCACTTGGGAAACCATACAGACTTCTCGAGAACTGAAACCAGAACTACCATTTAACCCAGCAGTCTCTTTACCGGGTATACTTCCAGAGGAATACCCATCATCCTGCCATAAAAATGCATGCACTCAAATGTTTATTCCAGCACTACATGCAATTACAGAGACACAGAATCAACCTAAATGCTAATCAATAACAGATTTGATAAAGAAAATGAGGGACTTATACACTATGGAATACGATGATGCCATACGAAGAATAAAAGTAGGCTGAGCACAGTGGCACCTGTCTATAATCGTGGCACTTTGGAAGGCCAAAGCAGGCAGATCAGGAGGTCAGGAGATCAAGACCATTCTGGCTAACATGGTGAAACTCCATCTCTACTAAAAATAAAATAAAATAAAAATTAGCTGGGCATGGTGGCATGCACCAGAGTGAGACTCTGTCTCAACATAAATAATCTCAAAATAAATTAAATAAATAAATGAAATTATGTATTTTGCAGGAGCATAGATGAAGCTGTGGGCTATTATCCTTAGTAAGCTAATCCAGAAACAGAAAAATAAATACTGTATGTTCTCACTTGTAAGTGGGAGCTAAATCATTAGAACTCATGAACACAAAGAATGGAAAAATAGACACCAAGGTCTGCATGCAGTGTGAGAATGTTAGAGGAGAGAGAGAAGCAGAAAAGATAACTATGGATATGGTGCTTAGTACTTCAGTGATAAAATAATATATGTAACAAAATGTTGTTTTACCTATGTAAGAAACCTTCACATATATCCCTTAAGTCAAAATAATAGTTTAAAAAGAATAACTAAATAATGAGGAGAAAATATAAATACGTTTGTAGTCTAATGTAGAATATCAAGATAAAATAGAAAGCGTACAACTGAATGTTTAAGCAAGTTCCATAAAATCTGTGAAATAATCTCATTAAGGAAATTTTGGGCCAGGTATGGTGGCTTATGTGAGTAATCACACCTCATTTGGAGTCCAAGACAGGGCAGATCATGTGAGGACAGGAGTTCGGGACCAGCCTGACTAATATTGTGAAACCCCATCTCTATGAAAAATACAGAAAATTAGCTGGACATGGTGGCAGGCACCTGTGGTTCTAGCTATGTGGGAGGCTTAGGGAGGAGAATAGCTTAAATCTGGGAGGCAGAGGTTACAGTGAGCCAAAATTATGCTACTGCACTGTAGCCCCGGTAACAGGCCACGACTGCATCTCAAGAAAGATAATAATAATAATATGATCAAGTTATCTAAATATTAGAGTATAATCGTTCATTTTTCTCTCTGAAAATTCGGGGTTAATATATAAATACACACTGAACATGGGTGGGAACCTAGACCTTGGCATCCTTGCAACAATAGGGTTTTCTTAATGGGTTAATGTGCTCTTCAGAAAAGGTTATAAATATTTATAAAAATCTTACCTTGTGTGCTTAAACTCACAAACTGAATTTGTTTATAAGGTTTTAAAATATATATATATTTTATTGCATTTTAGGTTTTGGGGAACATGTGAAGAACATGAAAGATTGTTGCATAGGTACATACATGGCAATGTGGTTTGCTGCCTTCCTCCCCATTACCTATATCTGACATTTCTCCCTATGTTATCCCTCGCCAACTCCCCACCTCCCACTGCCTCTCTCCTGGTTCCCCCCATCCCCCACAGACCCCAGTGTGTGATGCTCCCCTCCCTGTGTCCATGTGTTCTCATTATTCAACACCTGCCTATGAGTGAGAACATGTGGCGTTTGATTTTCTGTTCTTGGGTCAGTTTGCTGAGAATGATGGTTTCCAGGTTCATCCATGTCCCTAGAAAGGACACGAACTCATCGTTTTTGATGGCTTCCTAGTATTCCATGGTGTATATGTGCCGCATTTTCCCTGTTCAGTCTATCATTGATGGGCATATGGGTTGGTTCCAAGTCTTTGCTATTGTATACAGAGCTGTAGTGAACATTCGTGTTCATGTGTCCATATAACAGAACGATTTATAATCCTTTGGATATATGCCCAGTAATGGGATTGCTGGGTCAAATGGAATTTCTATTTCTAGGTCCTTGAGGAATTGTCACACTGTCTTCCACAATGTTTTAACTAATTTATACTCCCATCAAACATGTAAAAGTGTTCCTGTTTCTCCACATCGTCTCCAGAATCTGCTTTTTAATGATCACCATTCTAATCAGCATGAGATGGTATCTCAATGTAGTTTTGATTTGCATTTCTGTAATGACCAGTAATGATGAGCATTTTTTCATATGTTTGTTGGCTTCATAGATGTTTTCTTTTGTAAAGTGTCTGTTCATATCCTTCACCCACTTTTGAATGGGCTTCTTCGATTTTTTCTTGTAAATCTGTTTTAGTTCTTTGTAGATTCTGGATATTAGGCCTTTGTCAGATGGGTAGATTGCAAAAAATTTTTCCCCTTCTGTTGGTTGCTGATTCACTCTAATGATTGTTTCTTTTGCTGTGCAGAAGCTCTGGAGTTTAATTAGATCCCATTTGTCTATTTTGGCTTTTGTTGCCAATGTTTTTGGTGTTTTAGTCATGAAGTCCTTGCCTATGCTTGTGTCCTGGATCGTTTTGCGTAGGTTTTCTTCTAGGGTTTTTATTAAAATTAGCTTTAGTGAGAAAAGAGAATTCTTCCAGGATGGCCCAATAGGAACAGCTACGGAGCACAGTTCCCAGCAGGAGCAATGCAGAAGGTGAGTGGTCTCCGCATTTCCAACTGAGGTACCAGGCCCAACTCAACAGGACTGGTTGGACAGTGGCTGTAGCCCACGAAGGAAGAACAGAAACAATGTGGGACACTGCCTCACCCAGGAAGTGTGAATGGCCAGAGGACCCCCATCCCTACCCAACAGAGGTCATTAGGGACTTTTTCTAGAGACTCAAGCACTCTGGCTCAGATACTGTGCTTCTCCCACACTCCTTGCAGCCCACAGACAAGGAGATTCCCGCTGGGACTGATGGACACCATGGGTTTCCAGCATGAATCTGGGTGGCCCTTTCAGCCTGTGCCTAGAGTGCCTACAAAACAGAGCCACCCATTTCCCTGGAAAAAAATAAGGTGGGGAGCTGAAAGCAGGGAGCCAAGTGATCTGGCTTGGTGGGTCCCACCCCCGCAAAGGCTAGCAAACTGAAACCCAGTGGCTTGACATTTTCACAGCCAGCACAACAGTTTGAGCTTGACCTAGGATGGTCGAGCTCGATGTGGGCAGGGGGTGGGGATGGCGTCCACCATTACTGAGGCGATCTGCCATTATCAAGGCAGTCCTCCATTACTGAGAGAGCTCTAAACTTTCCTGTGTCAAAAAAACCACATGGATGTTTGCACAGCAGCAGGGAAGAGCCAGCAGCAGGGAAGAGCCAGCAGCAGCTCAGCAATGCCTCTGCAGGAAGACTGTGAGTAGATTCCCTACTTGCTGGGCAGGGCATCTCTGAAAAAAGGCAGCAGCCTTTTATAAATAAAGCCCCACCTTCCCCAGACAAAACACCTGGGAAAAGGGGTGATTGCGAGTTCCTCTTCAGCAGACTTAAACAATATCCAAAGAGACACCTCCTACAAGAGGGCTCTGGCTGACATCTAGTGGGTGCCCTTTTGAGACAAAACTACCAGAGGAAGAAACAGACAGCAATCCTTGCTGTTCTGTTCCCCTACCCCCACAAGTGATTCCCAGGCAAGCAGGGTCTGGAGTGGACCTCCATCAGTCCTGCAGCAGAGAGTCCTGACTGTTAGAAGGAAAACCAAACCAAACCAAACCAAACCAAACCAAACCAAAACAAAACAGAAAGAAATATCTTATACATCAACAGAAGGAACGTCCACTCAGCAACCTCATCCAAAAGTCACCAATTTCAAAGAACAAACATAGATAAATCCATGAAGATGGGAAGAAACCAGCACAAGATGGATGAAGTCACAAAAAAAAGAATGCCTCTCCTCCTCCAAGGCATAATAACTCCTCACCAGCAAGGGAACAAAGCTGAATGGAGAATTAGTTGACAAATTGACAGAAACAGGCTTCAGAGGGTGATTAATAACAAACTTCTTTGAGCTAAAGGGAGCATCTTCTAACCAAATGCAAAGAAACTAAGAAACAAGGTTAGACAAAATACTAACTAGGATAACCAGTGTAGAGAAGAACACAAACGACTTGATGATGCTGAAAAACACAGCAAAAGAACTTTGTGAAGCATACATAAGTTTGAATAGCCAAATCGACCAAGCAGAAGAAAGGATATCAGAGATGGAAGATCAACTCAATTAAATAAAATGAGAAGGCAAGATTATAGAAAAAAGAGTGAAAAAAAATGAACCAACCATCCAGAAAATATGAGATTATGTGAAAAAACCTAATCTACCTTTGATCAGCTTACCTGAATGTGACGGCAAGAATGAATCCAAGCTGGAGAGCACTCTTCAAGATATTATCCAGGAGAACTTCCCCAACCTAGCAAGGCAGGCCAATATTCAAGTTTAGGAAATACAGAGAACACCACAAAGGTATTCCTTGAGAAAGGCACCCCAAGGCACGTAATGATCAGATTCACAAGGGATGAAATGAAAAAAAAATTGCTAATGGCAGCCAGAGAGAAAGGTCAGGTTACCCACAAAGGAAAGCCCATCAGAGTCACAGTAGATTTCCTGGCAGAAACCCTACAAGCCAGAAGAGAGTGGGGGGCCAATATTCGACATCCTTAAAGAAAATAAGTTTCAACCTAGAATTTCATATCTAGCCAAACTAAGCTTCTTAAGTGAAGGAGAAATAAAATCCTTTAACGAGAAGCAACTGCTGAGAGATTTTGTCACCACCAGGCCTGCCTTACAAGAGCCCTTGAGAAAAGCACTCTACATGGAAAGGAACAACAAGTACCAGACAGTGCAAAAACATAGCAAATGTTAAATACCATCAAAACAATGAAGAAACTGCATCAACTAAAAGACAAAATAATAAGCTAGCATCAAAATGGCAGGATCAAATTCAGGTATAATAATATTAACTTTAAACATAAAAGGGCTAAATGCCCCAATCAAAAGACACAGACTGGCAAATTGGATAAAGGGTCAAGACCCATGGGTTTGCTATATTCAGGAGACACAGCTCAGGTGCAAAGACACACATAGACTCAAAAATACAGGGATGGAGGAAGATTTACCAAGCAATTGGAGAGGGGAAAAAAAGCAGTGGTTGCAATACTAGCCGCTGATGAAACAGACTTTAAGCCAATAGATATCAAGAGACAAAGAAGGGCATTACATAATGGTAAAGCGATCAATGCAACAAGAAGAGCTAACTATTCTAAATACATATATATATACATACACACACACACACAGACATCAACAGATGTATCTATAAATACATATTATATATGTATATATTTTTATATGTAGTTATCAACAGGTGTGTACATATATACACTCACACATACACCCAATACAGGAGCTCACAGATACAAAAAGCAAGTTCTTAACGACCTAAAAAGAGACTTAGACTCCCACACAATAATAGTGGGAAATTTTAACACTCCACTGGCATTATTAGACAGATCAACAAGACAGATTAACAGGACTTGAACTCAGATCTGGACCAAGCACACCTAATAGACATCTACAGAACTCTCCACCCCAAATCCACAGAATATACATTCTTCTTGGCATTGCATCACACTTCCTCTAAAATAGACCACATAATTGGAAGTAAATCACTCCTCAGCCAATACAAAAGAACGAAAATAGTAATGGTCTCCCAGACCACAGTGCAATCAATTTAGAACTCAGGTTTGAGACACATACTCAAAACCACACAACTGCATGGAAACTGAACAACCTGCTCCTGAATGACTACTGAATAAAAAATGAAATGAAGGCAGAAATAAAGATATTTTTTGAAACACATGAGAATGAAGACACAACATACCAGAATCTCTGTGACACATTTAAAGCTGTGTCAAGAGGGAAATTTATAGCACTAATGCCCACACGAGAAGTGAGGAAAGATCTAAAGTTGACACCCTATCATCACAATTAAAAGAGCTAGAGGAGCACGATCAAACAAATTCAAAAGCTAGCAGAAGTCAGGAAACTGAGAACAGAGCAGAACTGAAGGAGACAGACACACACACACACACACACACACACACACACACACACACACACACCTCCAAAGAGGCTGTATCCAGAAGGTGATTTTTGAATAGATCAACAAAACAGATAGAATGCTAGACAGACTAATAATAAAGAAAAGAGAGAAGATTGAATACACGCAATAAAAAATAGTAAAGGGAATATCACTACTGATTCCACAGAAATAGAAACTACAACCGGAGATTACTACAAACCACTCTATGCACATAAACTAGTAAACCTAGAAGAAATTGATAAATTCCTGGACACTTGCAAATTCCCAAGACTAAACCAAGAAGAAGTTAAATCCCTGAATAGACCAGTAACAAAGTCTATTCTGAATAGACCAACAAGGTCTGAAGTTGAGGCAGCAGTACAAAGAGAAGCTGGTTTTGATCTTTCTGAAACTATTCCAAACAATAAAATCTCAAGAGGGAATGCCCCCTTACTCATTTTATGAGACCAACATCATCCTGATACCTAATCCTGACAGAGACACAAGTAAAAAACAAAATTTCAGGCCAGCATTCATGATGAACATCAATGCAAAACTCTTCAATAACATGCTGGCAAACCAAACGCAATGGCACATCAAAAAGCTTACCTATCATGATCAAGTAGGCTTCAACCAGGGGATGCAAGGTTGGTTCAACATACACAAATCCATAAGTGTAATCTATCACATAAACAGAAACAAAGACCAATACCACATGATTACCTCAGTAGTTGCAGAGAAGACCTTCTACAAATTCAACAGCCCTTTATGCTAAAAACTCTCAATAAACTAGGTATCGATGGAATGCATCTCAAAATAATGAAAGCTATTTAAGAAAAACCCACAGCTAATATCATAAATATCATATGGAATGGTCAAAATCTAGAAGCATTCCCTCTGAAAACCAGACAAAGGTGCCATCTCTCACCATTCCAATTCACCATAGTAATGAAAGTTCTAGCCAGTGCAATTAGGGAAGGAAAAAAAAAGGTGGGGGGGAGGTATTGAATTAGGAAAAAAGAAGTCAAATTGTCTCTATCTGCAGATGACGTGATTGTATATTTAAAAGACTCCATCATCTCAGCCCAAAACCTCCTGAAACTGATAAACACCTTCAGCAAAGTCTCAAGATACAAAATCAATGTGCAAAAATCACAAGCATTCCTATACACCAATAACAGACAGAGAGAAAAATCATGAGTGAACTCCCATTCACTATTGCTACAAAGAGAATAAAATACCTAGAAACACAGCTAACCAAGGATACGAAAGACCTCTTCAAGGAGAACTACAAATTATTGCTCAAGAAAATGAGAGGAGTCAAGCAAATAGAAAAGCATTCCATACTCACAGTTAGGAAGAATCAATATCATGAAAATGGCCATACTGCCCAAAGTAATTTACAGATTCAATGTTATTCCCATCAAGCTACCATTGACCTTCTTCGCAGAACTGGAAAAAGCACTTTAAACTTTATCTTAAACCAAAAAAAGCCTGCATAGCCAAGACAATTGTAAACAAAAACAGCAAAGCTGGAGGAATCACGCTACCTGACTTCAAAGTTTACTACAGGGCTATAGTAATCAAAACAGCATGGTACTGGTACCAAAACAGAGATATAGACCAATGGAACAGAAGAGTGGCTTTGAAAGTAATGTCACACATCTACAACTACCTGATATTTGACAAACCTGACCAAGACAAGCAATGGAGAAAGGATTCCTTGTTTAATAGATGGTGTTGGGAAAACTGGCTCACTGTGCGCAGAAAGCTGAAACTGGATCCCTTCCTTAGACCTTATATAATAATTAACTCCAGATGGATGAAAGATTTAACCATAAGACCTAATACCATAAAAGCCCTGGAAGGAAACCTAAGCAATACCATTCAGGACGTAGGGATAGGCAAGGACTTCATGATTAAAGCACCAAAAGCGATGGCAACAAAAACCAAAATAGACAAATAAGACCTAACTAAACTCCAGAGCCTTCTGCACAGCAAAAGAATCATTAGAGTGAAGTGGCACCCAACAAATTGGTGGAAACCATTTGCAATCTACCTATATAAAAAAGGCTTAATATCCAGAATCTATAAAGAACTTAAAACAAATTTACAAGAAGAAAACAAACAACCTCATCAAAAAGTGGGCAAAGGATATGAACACTTTTCAAAAGAAGACACTTATATAACCAACCAACATATTAAAAAAAATGCCCATCACCACTGGTCCTTAGAGAAATGCACGTCAAAACCACATTGAGATGCCATCTCATGCCAGTAAGAATGTCCATCTTCAAAAAATCTTAAGATAACAGATATTGGAGAGGATGTGGAGAAATAGGAACGCTTTTACTGTTGATGGGAGTGTAAATTAGTTCAACCGTTGTGGAAGACAGTGTGGTGATTCCTCAAGGTTCTAGAAATAGAAATTCCATTTGATCCAGCAATCCCACTACTGGGTATATGCCCGAAGGATTATAAATTGATCTATTTATGTACATGCACACGTACATTCCTTGCGGCACTACTTACAACAGCAAAGACTTGGAACGAACCGAAATGCTCATACAATCACATGTACCCTGGAACTTAAAGTAGAATTTAAAAAATTAGCTTTAGTTTATAAAAGTAGAATGTTGTTTTCATTCTTCAAGAAATTTATATAGTATTAATAAGAGTTAGTAAAATACTCATTTACCTTTGAGTAAACTGCAAAAAAGCGAGAAAGTTTTTCTCATGTTGACTTTATTGTTTCTATTTAATTCTTTGGAAAACTGTCTTCCCTCTATCAAAAAGTGTGAGTTTTGCTTTTCAAAATTCTGATTTACTATTTTGGCTAAATAACTTCTTAATGTGGCATGATTTTACAGTGGCTTGTATTTTGATTATGTGTTTTAAATCTTTCTTATTTTAATATCAACTGCTTCAAACTTTTAATATTTTATATATTCAAAACTGCTTCAAACTTTTAATATTTTATATATTCTAAGACGGACATATGGGACTTATTTGTTATGTTAAAATCATGTGGGAATCAGGCCAAGTAATAAATAATGCTTGTAACTTTAGTCATTCTGTTGTGCATGTATCATATATATGTATATATGTACACAATATATATATATACAAATATATATATGTATACACACATACCTGCTATGTAATCACAAAAATTAAATTTTAAACATTTTTAAAATGAAAAATATAAAATCTTAGTCTTTCTTTAAATTATGTTTTTTGTAAGTGTGTTTTCAATATTTATCTCAAAATTAAATGAGATTTCTAAAATTCTGATATTTCTCAAAAAATGTTATCAGAGATAATTATGGTTATTATATTTAGCTGCTATATGTCATCCAAAAATCTTCCTTTCAGTTACAGTTAAAAAGTAATTTTACAGAAAAATAATGGGTTTATATTTACAAAGTACACGAGATATTTTGATACACACAACATGTATTAATAAAATTAGGGTAAATATGTTATTCATCATCTGAATTACTTACTGTTTTTCAAACAAGGCTATTATACCATTTTACTCACTTTAATATGAGCAACTAAGTTATCCTTTAACTATATTCATCATATTTTGCTTACAAATGCTAGGTCTTATTTATTCTGCCTAACAATTTTTTTGTGTGCCTATTTACTATATTTTTTTCCCTGCTTCCCCCAGTACCTTTTCTAGTCTGCAGTAACTACCCTTCTACTCTCCATCTCAGTGACATTAATTATTTTAATTTATTATTATTATACTTAAAGTTCTGGGGTACATGTGAAGAACATGCAGGTTTGTTAAATAGATATATGCATGCCCTGGTGGTTTGCTGTGTTCATCCCCTGGTCATCTATATTAGGTATCTCTCCTAATGTTAGCCCTCCCCAATCCACTCACTCCTTGCTATCCCACCCATAGCCTCCCCACCAGACACACACTCTGTTAGGCCCCAGTGTGTATTTTCTCCTCTGTGTGTTAATGTGTTCTCATTTTTCAACAACCACTAATGAGTGAGAACATGTGGTGTTTGATTTTCTATTCTTGTGTCAGTTTGCTGAGAATGGTGGTTTTCAGCTTCATCCATGTCCCTGCAAAGGACATTAACTCATTCTTTTACATGGCTGCATAATATTCCATTGTGCTACATTTTCTTTATCCTGTCTATCATTGATGGGCATTTGGGTTGGTGCCAAGCCTTTACTATTGCAAAAAGTGCCACAGTAAACACATGTGTGCCTGTGTCTTTATAAATGAATATTTTATAATCCTTTGGGTATATACTCAGTAATGGGATTGCTGGGTCAAATTACATGTCTATTTCTAGATCCTTGAGGAATCGAGAATTAGATTCCTCACCAGATTCCACACTGTCTTACATGATGGTTGAACTAAATTACACTCCCACCAACAGTGTAAAAGTGTTCCTATTTCTCCACATCCTCTCCAGCATCTATTGTCCTCAGATTTTTATGTTTGCCTTCTCATTTTATTTCATTGAGTTGATCTTCAATCTCTGATATTCTTTCTTCTGCTTAATTGATTTGGCTATTGAACTTGTATATGCTTTGTGAAGTTCTTGTGCTGTGTTTTTCAGCTCCATCAAATTTTTTATTTTATTTTCTCTGATGGTTATTGTAGTTAGCATTTTGTCTAACCTTTTTTTCAGAGACTTTAGTTTCTTTGCATTGGGTGAGAACATGTTATTTTAGCTCAGAGAAGTTTGTTATTGCCTACTTTATGAGCTTGCTTCTGTCAATTTGTCATACTTGTTCTCCATCCTGCTTTGTTCCCTTGCTGGTGAGGAATTGTGATCCCTTGGTGGAGGAGAGGTGTTCTGGTCTTTGATGGTGTCAACCTTTCTGAGTTGGTTTCTTCCCATCTTTGTGGATTTATCTAGCTTTGATCTCAGGAAGCTGCTTGGGGAGGCAGCCTTTCCTTTGTCTGCCTGAAGAGGTGCTGCTGGGCTGCCACAGATTCTGTGGAGCTGCTGCGTATATGTCCTGTGTCTTTTGTTTACACAGGAAGATTAGACCTGACTCTGCAGTGGTGGCTGCCCTTCTCCCCATCAAGCTGGATTGATCCAGGTTGAGCTCGAGCTGATGTGCTGGCTGAGAAACTCTCAAGTGAGAGGGCTTCTGTTTGCTGGGCTTTGTGGGGGAGTGACCTGCCTAGCCGTATCTCCTGATTCCCTGCTATCAGTTCCCCTTCTTTCTGGGGTGTGGGTAGCTTCGTCCCATAGGCTTTCTTGGCATTAGGCAATATGTCTCCTTAGATCTGTGCTGACAACCCGGGACACTGGCCAGTGTTCCTGCTCAGCTTTGTTCAGGTAACTCATGGGCAATTTTTAGATATCCTGTTCTGTGGGTTGCAGAAGGCTTGGGTAAAGTGCACTATCTGAACCAGAATCCCTGAGTGAAGGAGCCTCTGATCTCTGGCCAGTTGCACTTCCTGGGTGGGGCAGCACCCTTCCCTGCCTCAGTTTGCCCTCTTTGCATTATATCCATTGTCCAACAAGATCTATTGAAATTTACCTGGTACCTCATTTGGAAATATGGAGATCACTCAGCTTCTGTGTATCTCTCTCTCTCTCTCCCTCAATCTCCTTCAATTTCTCTGTCTCTGTCTCCATCTCTGTCTCCGTCTCTCTCTCTCTCTCTCTCTCTCTCTCTCTCTCTTTCTCTCTCTTGCTGGGAACTGCATTCTGGAGTTCTTTCTATTTGGCCATCTTGGCAGAGTCCCCCTCAATGATGGGTTCTTCTAAATATGCTATTATATGGCCTGAAAATGGAGAAAATTTGACTGCTTCCTTTCCTAACTGAATATAATATCTTTTATTTCTTTTTCTTTCCTGATTGCCCTGGCCAGTACTTCCAATATTATGTTGAATAGGAGTGGTGATAGAGGGCATACTTTTCTTGTGCCAGTTTTCAAAGGAAATGCTTCCAGTTTTTGCCCTGTCAGTATGATATTGGCTGTGAGTTTGTCATAGCTTTTTACTATTTTGAGATATGTTCCATCGATACCTAGTTTATTGAGAGTTTTTAGCATAAAGTGCTGTTGAATTTTGTCAAAGGCTTTCTCTGCATTTATTGAGCTAATCATGTGGTTTTTGCCTTTGTATGTGATGGATTACATTTACAGATTTGCGTATCTTGAACTAGGCTTGCATCTCAGAGAAGAAGCTGAATTGATTGTGAAGGGTAAGCTTTTTGGTGTGCTTTTGCAGTCAATTTGCCAGTATATTATTGAAGATATTTGCATTGATGTTCATCATGGATCCTGGCCTGAATTTTTCGGTTTTACTTGTGTCTCTGCCAGGTTTTGGTATCAGGATGATGTTCATCTCATAAAATGGGTTAGAGAGGATTCCTTCTTTTTGTATTATTTGGAATAGATTCAGAAGGAATGGTACCAGGTTCGTTGTGTACCTCTGGTACAATTTGGCTGTGAACCTGTCTGGTCCTGGACTTTTTTTGGTTGATAGGCTATTGATTGCTTCCTCTACTTTAGACCTTGTTATTTGTCTATTCAGTTATTTAACTTTTGGCTGGTTTAGTCTTGGGACAGTGTAAGTATTGAGGAATTTATCCATTCATTCTTGATTTACTGATTTATGTGTATTGAGTTGTTTGTAGTAATCTCTGAAAGTAGTTTGTATTTTTGTGGAATAGGTGGTGATATCCCCTTTATTATTTTTTATTGAATCTATTTGATTCTCCTCTCTATTCTCTTTTATTAGTCTGGCTAGCAGTCTATCTGTTTTGTTAATCTTTTCAAAAAACCACATCCTGGATTTATTGATGTTTTGAAGGTTTTTGTGTGTGTGTGTCTCTATCTCATTCAGTTCTATTCTAATCTTAGTTGTTTCTCGCCTTCTGCTAGTTTTGAGTTTGTTTCCTCTTGCTCCTCTAGTTCTTTTAATCGTGACATTAGAGTGTTGATTTTATATCTTTCCCTGCTTCTCATGTGGGCATTTAGTGGCATAAGTTTCACTCTAGACACAGCTTTAAATGTGTCACAGAGATTCTGGTACCTTGTGTCTCTACCTTCATTGGGTTCGAAGAACATCTTCATGTCTGCCTTCATTTAATTATAGAACCAGTAGTCATTCAGGAGGAGGTTGTTCAGTTTCCATGTAGTTGTGTGGTTTTGAGTAGTTTCTTAATCCTGAGTTCTAATTTGATTGCACTGTGGTCTGAAAGTCTGGTTGTTGATTTTCATTGTTTTGCATTTGCTGAGGAGTTATTTACTTTCAATTATGTGGTCGATTTTAGATTAAGTGTGTTGTGATATTGAGAAGAATGTACAATGTGTTGATTTGCTTGATGGGGAGTTCTGCAGATTTCTATTAGGTCCACTTGGTCCAGATCTGAGCTCAAGTCCAGTATGTCCTTGTTAATTTTCTGTCTCATTGATCTGTCTAATATTGACAGTGGGTGTTAAATAAAGTCTCTGACTATTATTGTATGGGAGTCTAAGTTTTTTCATAGGTCATTAAGAACTTGCTCCTGTACTGGGTGCATATGTGTTTAGGATAGTTAGCTCTTCTTGTTGCATTAATTCCCTTACCTTTATGTAATGCCCTTCTTTGCCTCTTTTGATCTTTGTTCTTTCAAAGTCTATGTTATCAGAGACAAGGATTGCAATCCTTTTTTTTTTTCCTCTTCATTTGCTGGGTAAATCTTCTTCCATCCCTTTACTTTGAAATCTACAGTGTCTTTGCACGTGAGATGGATTTCCTGAATACGGAACACTGATGGGATTTGAGTCTTTATCCAATTTGCCGGTCTGTGTCTTTGGATTGGGGTATTTTGCCCATTTACATTTAAGGTTAATATTGTTATGTGTGAATTTGATCCTGCCATATTAATGCTAGCTGGTTGTTTTGCCCATTAGTTGATGCAGTTTCTTCATAGTGTCAATGGTGTTTACAGTTTGGAATGTTTTTGCAGTGGCTGATACTGGTTGTTCCTTTCCATGTTTGGTGCTTCCTTCAGGAGCTCTTGTAAGGCAAACCTTGTGGTGATGGAATTTCTCAGCAATTTCTTGTCTGTAGAAGATTTTATTTTTCTTTCATTTAGGAAGCTTAATTTGGCTGGATATGAAATTCTGGGTTTAAAGTTCTTTTCTTTAAGGATGTTCAATATTGGCCTTCACTCTCTTCTGGCTGGCAGGGTTTCTGCCGAAGATCCACTGTGAGTCTGATGGGCTTCCCTTTGTGGATCACACGACCTTTTTTTCTAGCTGCCTTTAGCATTTTATACCTCATTTCAACTCTGGTGAGCCTGACGATTGTGTGTCTTGGGGTTGTTCTTCTAGAGGAATATCTTTGTGGTGTTCTCCGTATTTCCTGAATTTGAATGTTGGCCTGCCTTTCTGGTTTGGGGAAGTTGTTCTGGATGAGATGCTCAAGAGTGTTTTCCAACTTAGTTTTATTCTCTCTGTCACATTCAGGTTCACCGATCAAACGTAGATTAGGTCTTTTCACATAATCCTATATTTCCTGGTTTGTTCATTTCTTTTTACTCTTTTTTCTCTAATCTTGCCTTTGCATTTTATTTCATTGAACTGATCTTCAATCTCTGATATCCTTTCTTCTGCTTGATCAATCAGCTATTATAACTTGTGTTTGTTTCACGTAGTTTTCGTGCTGTGTTTTTTCAGCTTCATCAAGTTGTTTATGACTTTCCCTATGCTAGTTATTTTAGTTAGCATTTCATCTAACCTTTTTTCAAAGTTCTTAGTTTCCTTGCATTGGATTAAAACAAGTTCTTTAGCTTGGAGAAGTTTGTTATTACCCACTCTCTGAAGCCTGCTTCTGTCAATTCATCATACTCATACTCCATCCAGTTTTGTTCCCTGCTGGTGAGGAGTGCTGACCCCTTGGAGGAGAAGAGGCATTCTGGGTTTTGGTGATTTCAGCCTTTCTGTGCTTTTTCTCTGTCTTCATGGATTTATGTACCTTTGGTCTTTGAAGTTGGTGACTTTCAGATGGGGTCTCTGGGTGGATGTCCTTTCTGGTGATTTTGAAGCTATTTTGTTTTTCTTCCTGTTTTTTAGTTTTTCATCTAACAGTCAGGTCCCTCTGCTGCAGGTCTACTCAAAGTCGACTCCAGAACCTGCTTGCCTGGCAAATGCTTGTGGGTGCTGCAGAACAGTAGCTTGCTGGCTGTTCTTTCTTCTGGTAGATTCATCCCAGAAGAGTACCTGCCAGGTATCAGTCAATGCTCTCCAGTATGATGTGTCTATTATTCAAGATAAATGGGGCTCAGGAAGCCACATGAGCAGGCAGAGCCTGTCCCTTATGAGAGCTTAAGTGCTATACTGGGAGCTCCATTGGTCCCTTCCAAGCTGCTGGGCATGGACATTTACATTTGCAGAATTGGAACCCACACTGCTTCTTTTCCTAGGTGCTCTGTCCCAGAAAGGCGGGGCCTTTATTTACAAGTCCCTGATGGGCTGCTGCCTTTTTTCAGAGATGCCCTGCTTAGCAACAAGAGAATCAATTCACAGGCTGCCTATTGAGGCCTTGCTGCACTGCAGTGGGCTCCGCCCAGCTGCTGTGTAAACTTCCCAGTGACTTTGTTTACACAGCCGAGTTCAGAACCACCTACACGAGCCTCATTAATGGTGAACGCCCTTCCCCTCACTGCGCTGGGACTTCCCAGGTCAAGCTCAGAGTACTGTGCTGTCTAGGAGAATTTCAAGGTAGTGGACCTTAGCTTGCTGGTATTTGTGAGGCTAGGACCCACTGAGCCAGATCACTTGACTTTCTGGATTCAACCTCTTTTCTTTCAGGGGATTGCGCAGTTCTGTCTCACTGGCATTTCAGGTGTCCCTGGGTATAAGAAAGAAAAGAAAACTGCTGCAGCCACCACAGCTGTCCAGTTTTGTACTGGAAACCTGGGGTGCTGGGGTTGTAGGTACCAGGAGGCATGTCCTAGTCTGTGGGTTGTGATGACCATGGGAAAAGTGCAGCATTTGAACCAGAGTGCCAGAGTGTCTGGAAAAGTCCCTAATGGCTTCTCTTGGCTCGGGAGCTCTTCACCCCTTTGTGCTTCCCGGGTGAAGCAATGTTCCACCCTGCTTCAGTTTGCCTTCTTTGGGCTACTCCCTCTGTCTGACAAGTCCCAGTGAGATTAACATGGTACCTTTGTTGGAAATGTGAAGATCATTTCATTTCTTGATTGCACTTGCTGGGCACTGCAGACCAGAGCTCTTTCTATTAGGCCATCCAATTCTTTTAATATTTTAGCACCCACAGTTAGGTGAAAACATGCTATGTTCATATTTTTGTGTCTGGTACAAATTATTTAATATAATGACCACCAGTTCCATCCATGCTGTTGCAAATAACAGGATCTCATTGTTTTTTCATGGCTGAAGAGGTCTTCATTGCGTGTATGTTTCATATTTCCTCTATCCATTTATTGGTTGGATACTTAGTTTTGTCCAAATCTGGTTTCTTGTGACTAATGCTACAACAAACATAGGAGTGCTGAATTCTTTTTGGTACATGAATTTTCCTTTTTTTTTCTTTTTAAGGGTGTTATACTTCGAAGTGAGATTGCTGAGGGAGGATCTGTCATGGCCAAATAGGAACAGCTCTGCAGTTCTGGATTGCATTTCCCAGTGACAACACAGAGTGTGAGTGATCATTGCATTTCCACACGAATTTTTATTATCCACAGACTGGGAGATTCCTAGGCAGAAAAGCACCGCAAGCCTCCAGTACAGATGTTTCAGCTGGCACAGTGGGTCTCCACACAAAAACTGACACAAATCTGGGTGCTATTTCAACTGGTGACTGGAACACCTGGGAGACAGAATAGCCCATTCAACTGAAAAAAGGGGCTGAAACAGGGAGCCAGATGATCTGGCTTGACTGGTCCCACCCCCACAAAGACCAGAAATCTGAAACACTCTGGATTGAGAGTTTCACAGCAAGCACAGCTGGACCTGGGATGGTCCAGCTCTGTGGGGGGAAGGGTGTCCACCATTACCAAGGCAATCCATCACTACCGAGGCAGTCTACGTTACTGAGGCTGTACACCATTACCTCAGCAGTCCGCCATTACCTCAGCAGTCTGCAATTACTGAGGCAGACAGCCATTACCAAGGCAGTTCTAACTATACCCCTATACACAAAACTGTAAAGAAGTTCACACAGCAGCTGGGCAGAGCCCACCGCAGCTCAGCAACACCTCTGCTGGCAGACTGTGACTAGGCTACCTCCTCCCTGGGCAGGGCATCTCTGAAAAAAGGCAGCAGAATGACAGGAACTTATAGTAAAGCCCCACCTTCCCAGGACAGAGCACCTGGGGGAAAAAAAAAGGCTGTAATAAAAAATGATAAAGAGGATATTACCACAGATTCTGCAGAAATACAAACCACCATCAGAGATTACTACAAACAACTCTACGCACCTAAACCAGTAAGCCTGGAAGAAATGGATAAATTCCTGGACACTTACACCCTCCCAAGCCTAAACCATGAAGTCAAAACCCTGAATATACTAATAACAAGGGCTGAAATTGAGGCAGCAATTAATAGCCTACCAACCAAAACCAACCCTAGGTCCAGATGGCTTCACAGCCAAATCTACCAGACATACAAATAGGGGATGGTACCACTCCTTCTGAAACTATTGCAAAAATTCAAAAAGAGGGAATCCTCCCCAAATAGTTTTATGAAACCAACATCATCCTGATACCAAAACCTGGCAGAGACTCAACAAGAAAAGAAAACTTCAGGCCAATATCCATGATGAATACAGATGCAAAAATCTCCAATAAAATACTGGCAAACCGATTGCAGCAACATATCAAAAAGCTTATCCGTCATGATCAACCGGGCTTCATCCTGGGGTTGTAAGGCTTGTTCAACATACGCAAATCTATAAACATAATTAACTACATAAACAGAACCAAAGACAAAATGAAACGATTATCCCAATAGACGCAGAGAAGGTCTTCGACAAAATTCAACAGCTATTTATGCTCAAAACTCTCAGTAAACTAGGTGTCAACAGAACGTTTCTCAAAATAATAAAAGCTATTTACAACAAACGTACAGCTAATATTGTACTGAATGGGCAAAAACTGGAAGCATTTCCTTTGAAGTCTGGCACTAGACAAGGATGCCCTCTCTCACTACTCTTATTCAGTATAGTATTGGAAGTTCTGGCCAGAGCAATCAGGCAAGAAAAAGAAACAAAGCATATTCAATTAGGCAAGGAGGAAGTCAAATTGTCTCTATTTGCAGAAGACATGATTGTATATTTAGAAGACCCCATTGTATCAGCCCCAAGTCTCCTTAAACTGATAAGCACCTTCTGGAAAGTCTCAGGATACAAAATCAATGTGCAAAAATCACAAGCATTCCTATACACCAATATCAGGCTTAAAGGGAGCCAAATCAAGAACTAACTGTCATTCATAATTGCTACAAAGAGAATAAAATACCTAAGAATACAACTAACAAAGGATGTGAAGGAGCTCTTCAAGGAGAACTATAAACCACTGCTCAACAAATAAGGGAGGACACAAACAGATGGAGAAACATTCCATGCTCATGATTGGCAAGAATCAATGTTGTGAAAATGGCTATGCTGCCCAGAGTAATTTATGGATTCAATGCTATCCCTATCAAGCTACCAATGACCTTCTTCACAGAACTGGAACAAAACAACCTTAAACTTCATATGGAACCAAAAGAGAGCCCGCATAACAAAGCCAGTTCTAAGCAAAAAGAACAAAGCTGAAGGCATCATGCTGCTTGACTTCAAACTATACTACCAGGCTACAGTAATCAAAATAGCATGGTACTGGTGCCGAAACAGAGATATAGACCAATGGAACAGAACAGAGGCCTCAGAGGCAATGCCACACATCTGCAACCATCTGATCTTTGACAAATCTGACAGGAACAAGCAATGGGGAAATGATTTCCTGTTAAATAAATGGTGTTGGGAAAACTGGCTAGCCACGTACAGAAAGCAAAAACTGGACCCCTTCCTGACACCTTACACTAAAATTAACTCCAGATGGATTAAAGATTTAAACATAAGACCTAACATTTTAAGTTCTGAGTTACATGTGCACATTGTGCAGGATTGTTACATGGGTATACACAGGCCATTGTTGTTCGCTGAATCCATCCCCCCAACCCATAATCTACATTAGGTATTTCTCTTGATGTTATTTATCCCCAACGCCGCCAACCACTGCCGTCACTCCCCTAGCCCCCTCTGCCCCAACAGACCTCAATGTGTGATGTTCACCTCCCTGTGTCCATGTGTTCTCATTGTTCAACAACCATCTATGAGTGAGAACATGTAGTGTTTGGTTTTCTGTTCTCGTGGCAGTTTGCTGAGAATGATGGTGTCCCTGCAAAAGACAGAAACTGTAAACTCTTCCTTTTTTATGGCTGTATAGTATTCCATAGCAAATATTGGACACATTTTCTTTATCCAGTCTATCACTGATGGGCATTTGGGCTGGTGTGGAAAAAGCTTCACTGATGTCTTGATTTGTTTCGATTCTCTGATAATCAGTGATGTTAAGCACTTTTTCGTATGCTTTTTTGTCATTCATATTGCTCCTTTTGAGAAATACTTATTTGAATATTTTACCCATTTAAAAATCAGATTGTTAGATTATTTTTTATGTTCGGTTGTCTGAGCTTTCTATATCTCCTTATAGATTCCTTTTCAGATAGGTAGTTTGCAAATATTTTCTTCTATACTGTGTTTTGTCTCTTCATTTTATTGTTTTCCTTGTTGTGCAGAAGCGTTTTAGCTTGATATATCCCATTTGTCTATTTCTTCTTTGGTTGACTGTTCTTGTGGGGTATAACTCAAGAAATTTTTGCCCTGACTGATGTCCAGGAGATGTTCTTCAGTGTTTTCTTGTAGTAGTTTCATACTTTGAGACATGAGACTTAAGTCTTTAATTTATTTTTATTTAATTTTTGTATGTGGTGAGAGAAGGCCAGTTTTATTCTTCTTCATATGGATATTCTGCTTTCCTGTCACTCTTCATTGAAGAGACTTTTGTTTCCTCAATGTGTGTTCTTGGAATCCTTGTCAATAATGAATTCCTAAAGTTTTATTTATTTTGCTTATGATAGCTTGAGTTTGGTTGTGGCTCTGTATACATTTTAGGACAGCTTTTTAAGGTGTTGTGAATGATTGTCTTGACATTTTGATAAGGATGCGTTAAATCTATAGATCATCTTGGGACACTTTAATGTGATTGATTACACCAAGCCATAAGCGTAGAGTAACTTTTCAGTATTTTTGTGTATCGTTTTTCAATTTATTACATTAATGTTTTATAGGTTTTATTATGGAGACGTTTCACATCTTTGGTTAAGTACATTTTCAAAAGAATTTAATTTTACTTGTGGATACTTTAAATGGGATTAATTTATTTATTCCTGTTTCAGATCGTTCACTTTTGACATGAAAATGCTGTAGGTTTTTTCTATTTAAATTATATTACAATAGTTACTTGTAAACATAGGGATAATTTTAAAGGTTGTTAGAAAAACTTATCTTTTTCTCTGCAAACGGGTAAAATAGGCCAGAAAAAAAAATAAATTTTAAATGTAATATGTAAAAAAGAGTGGTCTGTTAACATCTGTACATTACCTTGCACCATAAATAAAATAACTTAGAGTGTGCTATACTTACACTGCAGATAAAATACTTTTGTTGTGTCATACAAACTAAACCAGTGCTGGTGCTTGAATTAATAAATGGCTATTAAGCAGAACTTTAAAACTGACATGTATACTTAGAATGCTAAAATGTAAAACCAAACAACAAAAAAACAAAAAACAATCAACTGAAGTTCTATGCCTCATAACTTCAAATGTTTTATGATCCGTCTTTAAATTTTTGATGTTCCAGCCTGGCTAATATAGTGAAACCCTGTCTCAATAAATAAATGAATAAATAAATAAACAATAAAACCTGGTATTATTATAATTTTAAAATTTACATAATAAATACAGAATGATGACAATTTCTAAATATTTACAAATTAAATTTATATTATTTGTGTGTATTTTGTGGTTCTTTTAACATGTTAATTATATAAATAAGATGCAGGTTATATATAGTTTTTTTTTCAACTAAAAAATGTATGTTAAAATAATGCAGGAAGAGTACCAAAAGATAAATTACATATACTAATCTCATACAATAGGGAGACAAAATAAAACCAAATTACATAATAATGGCAGGCTATATATTAAAAAATATATTTTTCACATAGTCAAATATTGATAGATGTTAAAATATAAATGTATCAATTTCTGTGAGGTTTTCACACGATTGTAAATTGGAAAGTTTGATGTAAACCTTTTATTTCTGTATTTTTAACACAATTCAATATAATCTACACTCTCATGTATGGCTGAGAAGTAATGCCATAGTCACTCTCTATTAAATAAGAGAACTTTTTGCTCATTGTGGAGTAGAAAAACATTGAAGTGTACAATGGAGTAAGCCTGTCTATCAAATTTAGTGGAAATTGGGGTGAATAATGTATGTAGAACTTACATTCAGGGAAAAAAAATAAATAGGATAAAGAGTCATTCTGTATAGACAGTAGCGCATCACACATACAAAAGAAATGTGGGTGTACCACAAGTTGAGGAAAATTTATGGAATGGTGTAAAATGTGCCATGTATGTGTGTGTGTGAATATAGGGGAAAAAACGTGGTTTTAAAAGTAGTTAACATGAATATAGAAAATCTTAACTGCATTTTCAGAGCTAACTGTGGAGGAGTAAACAACTGCACTTCTCTCAGTGTAGGATGGTTTGCAATATAGTTGAGTTGATACGGCATAAGTTATGGGTAAGTAGTAGAGCAAATCACATTTTCAACAATGAGTATAGACAAATTTACCTGGGGTTTAGAAGTTCCATTAATAAAAACCAGTCTACTCAGCTTATCTAAAAAAAAAAAATGACTATTTTTAACCCAAGAAACAATTTCAAAATTCACTGATTGTAAATCTGCAGTACAGTGTTGGGCACTGGGTGAGGTTTTATCCAATATTTGTAGAAGTGAACAGATAAATAATGCTGAACTAAATTAAAAAATATAGAGTAGCAAACAGCTATAGGAGATGATACAATGAGTACAGTAGAACATAAATGTAGATTTAGTAAGTTTTTAAATGAACGTAAAGAGCCCACCATTTATTTGTTTTCTTTAACTTTTATTTTAAGTCCAGTGGTTCATGTACAGATTGTGAAGTTTGCTACATAGATAAACATGTACCATGGTGGTTTATTGCACAAATCATTCTATCACCCAGCTATTAAGCCCAGCATTCACTAGCTATTTTTCCTGATGGTCTTCCTCTCTCTACCAGCCTTCCTCTTGACAGGCCCCAGAATGTGTTGTTACGCTTTTTGTGTCCATGTGTTCTTATTTTTCAGCTCCTACTTACAAGTGAGAACATCTAGTGTTTGTTTTCTGTTTCTACATTATCTTTGCTGAGGATAATGGCTTCCAACTCTATCTATATACCTGCAAAAACCCATAATCTGGTTTTGTTTTATGGTGGCGTAGTATTCCCTGGTGTATATGTGCCACATTTTCTTTATCCAATCTATTATTGATGGGCATGTGGGTTGATTCTATGTCTTTGCTATTGTTAATAGTGCTGCAGTGAACATACGTGTGCCTGCATTTTTTATAATAGAATGATTTCTATTCCTTTGGGTATATACTCAACAATAAGGTTGCTGGGTCAAATAATGTTTCTGGTTCTAGCCTTTGAGGACTCACTACACTGTCTTCCACAATGGTTGAACTAATTTACATTCCCACCAAAAGTCTAAAAAATAATTTTTTTTTTTGAGATGGCGTCTTGCTCTGTCACCCAGGCTGGAGTTCAGTGGTGGCACGATCTCAGCTTACTGCAACCTCCACCTCCCAGGTTCAAGTAATTCTCTATGTCAGCCTTCTGAGTAGCTGGGAATACAGGCTTGTGCCACGCATGCCCCATTCTGACTGATGTGAGATGGTATCTCATTGTGGTTTTGATTTGCATTTCTCTACCGATAGTGATGTTGAGCTTTTTTTCCACGTTTCTTGGCCACATGGATGTCTTCTTTTGAGAAGTGTATGTTTATGTCCTTTGGCCAGTTTTTAATAAATTTATTTTTCTTGTAAATTTTTTAAAGTTCCTTGTAGATTCTGGATAACTGACCATTGTCAAATGCATAGATTGCAAAAATTTTCTCTTATTCTGTAGGTTGCCTGTTTATTCTGAGGATAGTTTCTTTTTCCTGTGCAGAAGCCTTTTTTTTTTTTTTTTTTGAGATGGAGTATAGCTCTGTTGCCAGGCTGGAGTGCATTGGCATGATCTCAGCTCACTGCAATCTCCGCCCCCCAGGTTCAAACCATTCTCCTGTCTCTGCCTCCTGAGTAGCTGGGACTACAGGTGTCTGTCAACACCCCGGATAATTTTTGTATTTTTGTAGAGATGGGAAAGGGTTTCACCATGTTGGCCAGGATGGTGTTGATCTCTTGACCTCGTGATCCACTCACTTCGGCTAGGATTACAGTCATGAGGCACCATGCCAGACCCCCAGAAGCTCTTTAATTAGATCTCATTTGGCAATTTCAGCTTTTGTTGCAATTGCTTTTGGTAATTTTACCATAAAATCTTTGACCATGCCTATGTCCTGTATGATATTGCCTAGGTTTTCTTCTAGAGGTTTTATGGTTTCAAGTTTTATATTCAAGTCTTTAATTTATCTTGATTTAATTTTTATGTAAGGTGTAATTAAGGTGTAAGGAAGAGATCTAGTTTTTAAAGAAGTTAGCTTGCGTTAAGTAGGTAGAAAGGTCAGTATCCCTGAAGAACCACTGGCATATGGGTCAGTGGTGTATGGCTCATCCCCACATAACATAAGAAGCATGCTGGGGGTAAAAAATTCAAGCTGCTGGCACCGGTGAGGGAATTAACACCGAGTGTTATGCCTGGAGACATGCCTATGGCTGCACAGATAGAAAAATCTCTGACTAATTTGGATAAAAACTTGCCCAGAACTCCAGCTCATTCATATAAGGGAATTAGGCCTGGCATACAAGTGCCTTTGTCTTTTGAAGAGTTGTCAAACTCCCAGGAAAAAGTTTCTTCTCCTTTTGTAGGCATGGGCACAATGGGTTCCAGTGGGCAGTCTACTTTTCTTTCTTTCTTTCTTTTTCTTTCTTTCTTTCTTTCTTTTTTTTTTTTTTTTTGAAACTGTAAGTCCAGTCTCTGTGTATCATCACTTCTTCAGCTTCTGCTTGGTCTGGGCCAAAGTCTCAGGCCAAGGTTTCATTTCAACTCCTTATAGGTCTTGGGCCAAGCTAAGTAGCCTCTATGGATCATGACTTCAGCCCCTGATTTGTCCTGGACCAAGACCCTGGGATAGGCTGAGTTGCACATTCTCTAAGACAGCCTGTGAACTAAGCACATTCCTTTCCTATCCCAGTCCATAAAAACCTTGAAATCCAAAGTCATAGGGTACCTCACTGAGGTTCCCCTCTCAGCTGGCAGAGAGTTTTTTTCTTTCACATATTAAACTTCTACTCTAACCTCACCTTTGTGTCTGCACTGAATCTTCTTGGAGGTCAAACAAAGAACACCTGACATTTTCTCAAACAAGAGACTGTTACATCTTGGTGCATTGCTGAGACTACAGTTGTTTCAATTTTATGCATATGGCTAGCCAGTTTTCCCAGGTACATTTATTAAATAAGAAATCATTTTCTCATTACTTTTTTCCTCAGGTTTGTCAAATATGAGGTGACTGTAGATGTGCGATCTTTATTCTGTTCCATTGGTCATTATGTCTGTTTTGGTACCAATACCATGATGCTTTGGTTACTGTAGCCTTGTAGCATAGTTTGAAGTTGAGCAGCATGATGTCTCTAGTAGTTTCTTTTTCCTTTTTTCATTTTCATTTTCTTTCTTTTTTTTTTAAATTCTGAGAAGAATGTCAGTGGTAGTTTTATGGAAATAGTATTGAAAGTACAAATTACTTTGGGGAGTCTGGTCACTTTCACAATATTGACTCATCATATTTATGAATGTAAAATATATTTTTTTCATTTGTTTGTGTCTTCTGTGATTTTCCTGACCAGTAGTTTGTGGTTCTGCTTGAAGAGGTGTTTTACTTCCTTTTTAGCTTTATTCCTAGTTACTTTATTTTTATTTTTTATTTTTTGCAATTGTGAGTGGGAATTCATTCATGATTTGCCTCTCTCCTTGTCAATTGTTGTATAGGAATTCTCATGATTTTTGCACATTTATTTTTTATCCTGAGACTTTGCAGAACTTGACTGTCAGCTTAAGAAACTTTTGTACTGAGATAATATCAGAGATTTTTGAAAAATAAGATAATGAAAACCTATGTCTGAGATGCAGAATCTTCCTGAAATGCAGGTTTTTGAGATACAGGATTATGTCACCTGCAAACAGACAGTTTGACTTCCTGTCTTTCTGTTTGAATACACTTTATTTCTCTCTCTTCCCTGATTGTCCTGATCAAAATTTATAATACTATGTTGAATAGGAGTAGTGAGAGAAGTCATCTTTGTAAACGTGACAGTGTTCAAGGGGAATGGTTCTAACTTTGCCAATTCAGTTTAATATTGGCTGTGCGTTTGTAATGTAAGGCTCTTATTATTTTGAGGTACGTTTTTTCAATATCTATTTTATTGACAGCTTTTAACATGAAATGATATTGAATTTTATTGAAGGCTTTTTCTGCATGTATTGAGATAATTATGTGTTTTTTTTTCTTTTTTCCTTCAGCGTGAATCATCATTTCAGCCTCTGCATGTTCCTGGACCAAAGTCCCAGACCAATCTTTCATTTCAGCTATTTCATTAATTAGTAGTATATAAAAGATTACTTATTATATAATATATTAAGGATACATTCCCTTTTATATATAAATATAAAAAAGATAATATATTAAAGATACACTTTCATTTATATATACATAAGGGAGCATATTAAAGAGTATTTAAGATGTTGACTACCACATGTGGGGGTCTATCCTACACACCCTGACTCAGTGATGGATAAATAAAGATTCTCAGAGTACAGTGAACGAGTGGGCTAGGGAAGTCATCAGTTGCTCTCATAGGGTGCTTGTAGCTACCCAACTTCTCACTAGCTTTTTCTCACATTTATTTAGTGTAGATTTAATAACAGAGGTTCTAAGTCAACACACTTGTGGATAATTAACATGGTTAAAAGAGTGGTTTTATGAATGAGAAATCATTTGGTTCCAGGGCCCAGAGAAACACATTAATGGGTAATTTCCCTAGTCAAACTCCCTCTGAGAGGACTGTCCTACAAAAAGTTTACATGAGTAATCAAGCTAATTAGAGTAGAGACAAAGGAATGTGGGGTAAACAGACTTAACTGGGGAAGCTTCTATTATTCCTAATCTTTACCCTATTACCTAATGTTCTGAGGCCGCCTTCAGCCTGTTCCATTATTACAAGTTATGAAAACCATTCAGCCTTCCAAAACGTTTGCGACTATATCTTATAACTTTCCCTCATATTTCTCTTAACGTTTTGCCAACCATCCTGAGTGAATTCCAACATTTCCCCTTTTTTGTTATTAATATCAGACTCTGTTGTCTGTTGGTCACCGGTGCATTCAGCCATGGGTCTGTCAGGCGAGGTGGTCATTGCTCTTATTCCAGCTTTGAAACCTAGAATTAACAAATAACATAAGACAATTATGAGGACAATTAGCAACATTCTTTTCCAGTCAAAGAGTGACTTCCAGGAATGGGGGTCTAACCAGGAGAGATGATCTCACACTCCCTTCCATATGGCTGTATGTTGGGTGCATAGATCTACAGAGTGAAAGAATTCCAAAACTTTTGTTTTAAGCTGCTTTATGTCTGCTGTTGAATTGTCCTGAAAAGTTCCCCAGAGGTGTTGTTTTGCTTCATCTCAGCCATGTACTGATTGATTCTATGGTAGAGAGGTGACACAAATATGTTTATGTTCCCAGTCACAGCTTAATTGCTGTCAGAATGCCAGTGCATCCTGTCACTCCCCCACATATTCCACCACAGCCTCCAGAGCTTGCAGACTTGCAGGAATCTTTCGATCTATACCTTGCTCTAAAAGAAGTTCATTTGACACAGCCTTTGCCAGATTATCTACAAAATCAGCTGTTTGTATTGATTACTATGAATTTTTTTGTGATGGACTTGGAACAAGGCATGTTCTAAGGTGGCAAGGACAGAGAAACTTTGCCAATCATGTGTCAGATTGACTGGTAGAAATGCTTCAGATTGTCTCCTTATACCATGACACTAGTAATTTTTAATTTAGATATGTTGCAACTAGTGATACATGAAAGAAATCAAGCCTGTCCCTGTACTCAGATCACAAATGTGTAGTTGGGGTGTACTGTGTAATGGAAATGTTAGTTCCCATAAGGAAAATATTATAGTGTAGTTGCAGCTGGAACTATGATATGTCCCATGCCAGGTGGTAAAGGAGTTGATAAGATGTCCCAGGCACCATTCGGTGCCTTGGAATGGCATGTATTTTACTTGGGGCCTGGGATATCCCATCCCCCCATTTGCCCAAATTATAGGGGAACGAGATGTGGCTATGAAACTGTGATTAATGCTATGGTGGATGAAGACATTAGTAAGGCTGCCCTGCAATCAGCCACGAAAGCTCGAGTTCTAAACATTATAATTACCTAACTGGAGGCTACAGGTTTGTTTCTCATGACAGACCTCCCAGCTAAAGTGGAATTCATTACTTTCCCAACTTTGTTTTTTACTTTAGCACGGGAAGAAATGTTTGGGAAAGCAGCATTGAATGCATTGCTCAGTTTGAGGCTGACTCAAGCTAAGAATTTTAAAGCATTACCTTAGCCATGAGGTAGTCATACTTGTTTTGGGGCAGTTGCAAAGTACAGGTTAGAACTTTTATCGCTTATGCACAGTTGGAGGACATGGAGTAATATGTAGTGTTACCTGGCATCTTATTTCAATGTCAGCCATTGTTGTAGGACCTCACTTGGGGTAAATCTATCCCTCCTAGCCAAGCATTTCCATTATTATGGACTGGGAAAGGAGTGTCTGCCTAAGCAATCAGGGTAGCAAAAGGTATATTTAGAAGATGGGCTCTATAGAGTGTGGCAGATACAGGTAGCAGGTAAAGTGAGAGAATTAAAAATAAACAAATTATCTGGAGTGAATGATGTCTGTATCTGGAGCAGATCTCATTCAACCTCTTGAGTCATCCTGTTTAGCATTCCCTCGGTGATATCTGGGACATGTGTGGTTTAAAGAAGCTGCATCATCTCGACTTGTGCATCCTACAGGGTCTTTTCTAGGCTGGCTCGAGATTTTTTTTAGTTTTTCCCTCGTTTGATGAGTCTCCAGGCTGGTGCTGGTGCACTGAAAATTCTAGGGGTTGTGCCTGTACTTAGAGACTTTTTATCTTTGTTAAAGAGCAGGTTAGCGCTTTAAGAAAAACCTGTTGTGCTTTATTTTAGTGTGCAGTTTATAGAAGGACAGGATAATACAACATTTACTTTAGCTAATATGTTTGACAGAGATAATTTCTTCTACAATTAACATTTTGAAACTTGCTTAGACCTGCAAAACAAAAATTATACATCATTTGCATGAATTCCTTTTTTTATAATATTTTCCACAGCTTCCACAGACAATATTTTAACATGCCTGTGGGGATTGCTCCCGTTCACAGTGCTTAGCTGTACCATGGCTATTTTGAGCTTGAGCCCATACACGTTTCACCTCTCCCTGGAAGCTGTTGAGCTGAGAGAAAGAGGGGAGTGCTGATGCATGACTTCTGCAGAACACTGTTTGCTACTGGCATTTGGAGCAGAACGCAGAGCTCAGGCATAGCGGTTTTGTGAGACATTGTGTGGTTTCATGAGACATTGTGTGTTATGTCAATTCTAGTTTCTGCAAATGATTTATGGCTCTGTTGACCCTAAGTGGGCCTAGTTACCTTATTCCCTTAGTTTCTGTTCCCTTAGTTTCTGTGTAATGAATAACAATGTCACAATGTAGCCATTGATTTCTGTTCCCATGCCATTGATTTTTGTTTTACCTGTTCCCATAGTGTTTCAGCAAACTGATCAATTATTGTTCCATTGATTTCCGTTCTTGCATTTACTGTTTAATGTAACCATGAAGCCTGCATCATCAAGGAAGAACTAAAAGGTATATAATCAGACTTATGTACACAATAAACTTGCTATTCTGGC
>CAUYLG010056766.1:0-10973 GCA_963573385.1 Cacajao melanocephalus | reverse complement strand
CTTATGAAGCTGAGTTTGGCTGGATATGAAATTCTGGGTTGAAAATTCTTTTCTTTAAGGATGTTGAATGTTGGCCCCCACTCTCTTCTGGCTTGTAGGGTTTCTGCTGAGAGATCTGCTGTGAGTCTGATGGGCTTCCCTTTAAGAAGCTGTAGATGACTCCGGCTGAGCAAGCAGAAAGCATGTTTATTAAATTACGTGAGAGAGCCCTCTGAAGAGCTGGAGGAAGAGTGCCCATCACTGTGCTGTAAAAGGGGCTTGATGATGGAACTGTTTGTTGTCACTGCTTCTGCCCCACCCAAGTGTAGAAGAAGCCAGAGCCAAGGTTTGGAACCTGCTTTGTACCAGCCCTTTGACCGCACAGTTCCTGAAAACTACATTCACCCCCAGCTACCAGCAAAGGCCAGGTGCTCCACCAACAGCCGAACCACACTGTAAGAAAGGAGAATTCCTGCAGAGCCTGCATCCTCACACTCCTCTGCCGTATTTCATCTATGGGCACAAGATAGGCATAGGCTGGCTCTTTGCTTGCATTCAGCTGCAAGAGAGAGGGCATCTGGATGTTGCCTCCTCAGTTAGAGGAAGAGAAAACACAGCAAGAATACTTTGTGAAAATGGAAATGCTAAACAAAAGATAAGGGACAGTCTTCTCATTACTACTTATGTTCCACTTCCCCTCCTGAAAAACTTCGTCCTGCAGCTGTTAAGTAGGGAAGCTGGGAAGGCATCTATGCTCATAAGTGGAGGACAGGGATATGAAGTACTGGAGCACGTGTCACAAAAGCAGACATAAAATAATACATATTGCATTATTTCATTTAAATGAATTTTTGAACAAAATTAATCTGTGGTAATATAAAATAGATCACTGGTTGCCTGATGAGGAGGGTAGAGGGAGCTGATTCGGAAAGTACATGAGGAAATTTCTAGGAACCTAGGAATTATTTATATCATAATAAAGATGTATATTCCGTAATATACACTTGTCAAAAGTGTACAACTAAAATTTCTCAGATTCATAAGTTTGTCAAATTATAGAAATAAAAACATATAAACCTAAGATTTATAGATTTTAATTTAGGTAAACTTTACCTTAATAAAAACTTTAAAGTATAATTTAGGACTTAGGCTTTGGCTTAAGGTGCAGAAAGCTATAAAGAACATCATAACCACACTAATAACAAGAAATGCAGGAAAATCTATAGCAGTTTTTGAACCTGTCAGATATTTGAGATCCAGGCACCACTAACTCAAAAATCAAGGAAAGATGGCATCTCCAAAGAGAGACAATACAAGAGCATTTGCTTATCTGGGACAGACCAAGCAGGTGAGCATTCACCTAGAATTAGAATGAATGGCTAAAGGTTTAGCTGCCATGAAAAGCATAAAATACCTAAGAGGTCTTGACACTAGGAGAATTTTAACCCACTTGCAAGTTCTCAATAGACTTTATCAGGTGTGCATAGTGTATTGGAGACAGGATGTGATTACTGAGAAAGATTCCCTCATGAAGCAGGCCTGAAGGAGAGGAAATGTAGTTGCAACTGGAAGGCCCCTACCCAAGAAAAGAACAAGACATTCAGGAAGGATGAGACAAAATACAATGGTCAAACACAAATGCAATTAGAATCCCAAAAGGAAAAGAAAGAGTACAAGGCAGAGGAAATATTTGTAAACATAAATGTGAGAATTTCCCAAATTTAGTAAGACACCAAACTAAAATTCCAAAAAGGTCAGAGAACACCAGGTAGAATAAACACAATGAATGACAATATTTTAAAGTATTGAATTCTCCAAGGTACATTCTTAAGTTCTTTTAGAACTGAATAGAAATCAATAACAAGGTGATATCTGGAAAGTCTTGAAAACTACCAATCACTGATAGAAAAATATGGAGTTTTTTTAATTTTGAGAAACTATATACACTGTTAACAGATTAGAAGACAAAATATTAAGATGTCAACTTCCCCAATTGATCTACAGATTGAATGCCATTCCAAATAATACTCCATCAGGTTTCAGGGAAACCAACCAATTCATTGCAAAATTTACATGGAATTAAAAAACAAAATTAAAACGTCCAAAATAATTTTGAAAAAGAATAAAATGAAAGGACTCATTCCACTTGATTTCAGTTCTTACAAACTAATGTAGATTTGGGGATATTAGAGAAAATAGCATATAAGTAAATGGAACTGAAAAGATAATCAAAAAACAGAGCCACATTTATATAGTAAATTGGTTTTCAACTCAACAGAAAAGCAAAGGCAACTCAATGAAAAAGTATAGCCTAAAAAAAAAAATAAACTATTTGTCAAAAAACAAGTGGTTCTTGAACAACTGAATATCCATTTGCAAAAAACAAAACAAACAAGAAGTTTGCCTCAATTTACACCTTTTACCCTGTAAAGAATTAACTTAAAATAAATTTTAGCCCTAAATATAAAACCTAAAACTTTAAAACACCTAAAAGAAAACATACAGGAAAATTTTTGTGGCTAGAATTAAGCTAATATTACTTAGATATGATACCAAAGCTTGATCCATAAATTAAAAAATATGATAAACTGACTTTCTTAAAATTAATAACTTCCGGTTTTCAAAAGGCAGTTCAAAAAATAAAAAGATGAGACACAGACTAAGAGAAAATATTTTAAAATCACCTATTCACATAGGTTTATATCTTGATTACTTTTTTTTTTTTAAAGACAGGGTCTCACCATGTTGGTCAGGCTGGTCTTGAACTCCCGACCTCAGGTGATCCACCCACCTTGGCCTCCAAAGTGCTTGGATTACAGGCATAAGCCACCACACCCGGCCTTGATTACATTTTTTTAAAGTATCAAAATACAATAATAAGAAAATAACACAATTTTTTAAATTTCAAAAAATGTAAACAGACTCATCACTAAATACATGGCATATACATACGTAAATGACAAGCACCGGAAAGCATGCTCCATATTGGAAGAATGGAAATTATAACAACAATGAAATACCATCATATACCTAAATTTATGACTAAACTAAAACCAAAAACAAAGCTGGTATTCAGGACACTGGGGACTCTCACACAATGTAGATGGGAAAGCAAAATGACACAACCACTTGGGAAACCGCTTTTCAGTTTGTTTGCAGTTTTAAATAAAATTAAACATACACTTAGCCATACAACCCAGGACTCCCAGGCATTTTATGCAGATTAAATGAAAATGTATGCACACTAAAAAACTTGCACCTGTGTGCTTTCAGTATTATAGCCCCAAATTTAAAATATCCTAAATATCCCTCAACTAGAGAATGGATAGCAATTTGTGATAAAACCACACCATATAGTACTATTCAGCAAAAAATGAAACAACTATATGCAACAGCATGGATGACTTTCAAATGCATTATGCTAAAGAAATTAAACCAGATTCAAAAGGTTACTATGCTATTTCATTTGTATTATGTATCCAAAACTGCAAAGCTGTGGAGACAGAAGGCAGATTGATACTTGCCAAGGCCTGGGAATGGGATTGAGGTTGACTATAAAGTAGCATGAAGAAATTTTTAGGATGATGAAACGGTTCTACATCTTGATTTCGGTAGGGGTTTGAGTGTATTTATTTGACAATTTTACAGAATTGTATACTAAAAATAGTGCATTTTAATGTGTATAAATTGTCTCATAAACCAAAAAGCAATTGATAGGAAATATTATCCAGGCAACAGTGAAGGGAGAATGGCAGATGATTGCTAATTGCTGAAACTGGGTAAAAGATATATAAATATAATTATCCTATTCCATTTACTTTTTATATTTAAAATTTTTCCATAATTAAAAAAATCACATAGCTAGGGTTTACAATAATAATAGTGATAATGATAGACAAGGCATCTGAATTTGAAATGATTTTGGAAAAAAACATCAGCTAGATAATTTTTACTTCTTCATTTTATGCTCATCTTCCTTTCCTAACTTCCTAGAGTAATTTTGTTACAGTTATATAACGGAATTTTTTTTTAATTGTATGGTCAGGTATACGGCAGATATTTCTTACATAACCCATATTAATGACTCCTACTTTATATCTCTAGCCCTAGCCAGTTCCCTGTGCTCCAAATATATCTTACTGTTTCCACTTAAGTGTTTAATAACCATCTCAAAATAAACTCCTTCAAAATTGAATTTCTTGATTTTCCCCATAGGATTTCTATTCAACTCATTATTTTGATGTCAATGAGAAAGTGTCACTGTTGTCCATTCTGTCCGGCCAAAAAAAAACCTGGAAAATATCTGTCATTTCTCTCAATATCATATCTCATATCCAGTTGCCATCAAGTTCATTTGGCTCTTTCTATCCATAAGTTGATCATTTTGCAGAGTCTCCACCTAGACAAATTACCAAATTATCTACCATTACAAATCTCTTTGTTTTCCACTATTTTTCATATGGTCTATTCTTAGTCTTTGCAAAGCAGCCAGAATTATGTCTTTAAAACAAAACTCAAGGCACAGCTGGGTGAAGTAGCTCACGCCTGTAATCCCAGCAGTTTGGGAGGCCTAGGTGGGCGGATCACCTGAGGTCAGGAGTTCAAAAGCAGCCTGGCCAACATGATGAAACCCCATCTCTACCAAAAATACAAAAATTAGTCTCTGTAATCCCAGCTACTTGAACCCAGGAGGCAGAGGTTGCAGTGAGCTGAAACCACGCCATTGCACTCCAGCCTGGGCAATAGAGTGACATTCTATCTCAAAAACTAACAAACAAAAAACCTCAAGGTATATCACTCCTCTTTTAAAAATCTCTTAGCATCTCCTGCACATAGGAAGGAATCTAAAGTTTCCCTATGGTCACCATACTCCATGTAATCTAGTCATCTCTGATCTCATCTGCTAAAATCATTTCAACCTCCTCTTGCTTAGTCTGTCCCAAGCCATCCCTGGAAGGTTCCATCTCAGCCAGTTCTCATGTCTGGTCTTTGCCCTTGAGTTGTCTCTTCCTTGAATGCTTCCACACAACATAGCAGGGGAACTATTATTTAGGCCTCTGTTAAAGTATCACCTCTTCCAAGGGGTCTTTCCTGACTATTCACTCTGAGGAGCCTCCCTTCTGCCATCATTTAGCTGTATTTCCCTTTACTTACAGCACAATTATGACTAGATAATGCATTACATGTTTTTCTGTTGCATATGTATTTTGTTTCTTTCTCATAAAATGTCAACCCTCCTATGGCCCAAATCTCCATTTGCCTTTTTAACTCCTTTATCTCCAGCATGTGGAGCACACCTGTTACACATTAGGAGCCGAAAAGCTCCATACCTGCTGAATCAATAGCACCGTGGGCCCACCACCTTCTCAAGCATGGATTTAAAAGATATTCATCATGGTTGAGTGAGGATAAATGAAAGAATAGTCTACTTCTTTTATGATAAGGCTTGTCTGTGTCCCCAGACAAATCTCATCTTGAATTCTCATGTGTTGAGGGAGGGATCTGGTGGGAGGTAATTGAATCATGAGGGCAGAACTTTCCAGTGCTGTTCTTATGATAGTGAATAAGTCTCACAAGATCTGATGGTTTTAAAAAGAGGAGTCCCCTGTACAAGTTCTCTCTCTTTGCTGCTGCCATCTATGTAAGATGTGACTTGCTCCTCCTTGCCCTCTGCCATGCTTGCGAGGCCTTCCCAACCATGGAATTGCAAGTCTATTGCACCTCTTTTTCTTCCCAGTATTGGGTATGTCTTTATCAGTAGTCTGAAAACAGACTGATACATGTTAAGATTGGTGCAAATTGGCTACTGATAAAAATACTAATGATAGGAAAATTTAAAATTTCATTGTAGTAAAAATACCATTTAATTTATTTTTTAGAGACCAGGAAAATATTGTGCACAGTTTAACTCCACTATTGAAAAAGGGATGCTTTAGGTTGAACCATTATAGCCTCAGATTCCATCTGCTCCTAAATAAACACATTAAAGTCTCATGTAAAATAAATTTTTAAAAAGATTTATCTGGATTTAAAGAATATTAGATCAACAGATACCTTTCAATGGGTTTGCTAGTTTTGAAAATCAGTTTCTAACAAAATTTGTAATAAATGTTCATTTTAAGTGCTAGTGAAGAAAATTTATCACCTAAAATATACCCATCAATATAAGGCAAAAAAAAAAAAAAAAACTTAACGTGCAGACATTCTGCTTTTGCCACAGCCCTGTCCTGTTTAGTTGTTAAGAGGTTTATTTTTGTACTTTTGCAGAAGGAACTTTAGTAAGCTAGAACTGGAAGGTACTTTAATTTTTTAATATATCTGTTTTTCTTTAATGAAAGCTTGATTACTTGAAATGTAAAAATTTTTGCCAAATACAAATGGAAAAAGTGATGTATATTATATCATATTGCTTTTTGTCCATCTTTGTGGTTTAGTTTATTTACTCACTTCATGTTTTTCCCTTATAAAATTGCCAAGCTAGCAAAAAAAAAAAAAAAAAAAAAAAGTTCTTGTTTTCTTAACCGGGAGAGAAGAAACCTGCCAGATTATCTAAACTCTTCATGTCTTAAAAGACCATTTCCTGTAAAACTGTCCTAGTAGACAAACTGAATTTGAAATAGACTGTGAAGTAATCTATAACTTGTTATTTTAATTTTGTTTAACATAGTTACTAACTTATATGATGTATTGGATATCAAGAAAAAGAAAAATGCATCTGAAAACTAATTAGAATTCAATTCTCTGGGTCACCAAGTCAAAGAGTATCGATCTGTGTCAATCTGAGTAACTTATTGTCTAGCCTATAAATAAATTTCAATTCAAAAAAAGACAGAAGAAATCTGTTATAAAGTTGTGAGAGGTCTTAAAAACAACTTATAAATAGTGTGTGATTATAGATATACAACTGTAGGCATGTGTGATAAATCTAGGTCCATAAAAGCAAGTGAAGGCTGGGCACAGTGGCTCACACCTGTATCCCAGCACTTTGGGATGCTGAGGCTGGCAGATCACCTGAAATCAGTAGTTCAAGACCCTGGCTAACATGGTGAAACCTCATCTCTACTAAAAGTATAAAAAATTAGCTGGGCGTGGTGGCCTGTGCCTGTTTTCCCAGCTACTCAGGAGGCTGAGGGCTGAGGCCGGAGAATTGCTTTAACCTGGAAGGTGGAGGTTGCAGTGAGCCGAGATCGCTCCACTGCACTCCAGCCTGGGTGACAGAGTGAGACTCCATCTCAAAAAAAAAAAATAAAGTGAGGCAAGATTCTGGGTCAAATTACCAGATACAGAGGATTTTTAGGAAAACAATCTAGTCTTACATTCCTTGTGTGTCAAAGAAAAAAGCAAACTAAATACATAAAATAAAAATAAATTATAAATAAATGAATGTAGAAGGGAATGAGTTTTGAGAAACTTTGCCCTGCCAATTTGCATCTTTCCCCCCATTGCCTTTAACATTTTATCTGAGACATGCACTGAAAAATCATCAATATTGAAAGATTCTAGTGGAGATTCTATAAGTTTCACATTGCTAAATCCTCTCCTGTCAAGCCCACCATTTTGAACCAAGCATGACCATAATATTAGCATTTACTATTGTATAATATATGCATGACATTTGTTTTTTGAAGTAATTTCACTTGTTCTGCCAAATTACTAAGAATCCTAATGATAAGCAAAAATGATAGCAAAGGCAATTTGAAGCAGCAGGATTATATATCATAATGTTTTGCGTAGACAGAGATTTTAAATGCAGTTGGGTAAATTAGTAGGAATGCAATTGCTATGTCATATTTAACACTGCGCTTTAGTTTTGTAAGAAACTACCAAACTCTCTACCAAAGTGGTTGCACCATTTCACATTTCATCTAACAACAGATGAGAATTTCTGTTGCCCCTTGTTAATTTAGTTTACACTGAAATTACCCAACCTTTTAATTACTCATTATTTGCATAAGATTTGCCATAAATAAACCTTAATTCTTTTCTGAAATATTAGAAAAGGCTTATTTGTGTGACTTGCAGAGATATCCAGAAATATGCGTTTAGAGAATGCAAGTTCCTTTCCTCAGATGCCAAGTTCAGTATCTTGCCTTTGCATTGACATCTTGGTACTTCCATGGACAAACACACTGAGAAAGGTGCTTTGTATAAAGAAAGGGCATTAGTGCCCAAAGCAAGAAGATTGCTCCTTACCCATTAATGAATTGGCATTTAGGTGTGTGAATCAGATCCTGTAAACTTTGTTAGTGTGAGTCACTCACCCAGAGCTGTTTAGTTGTAAATGAACTTCCACTTTGATTTCCGGAACTTTAACATCTAAAGTCCACAGCCAAGACAGATGGCCATTTTCCAGCATGGAGAGTCAGCTGGTCCAAATATTTCTGTTTTACCAATTGTCATAGATAAAGCCTGTGTTATTATTCTCATACATGACAAGGAGCAGGTATTTAGAATAATTTGGAACATGTATAATTAATTGACCCTGGAAAGGAAATATGGTATGTTTAAAACATAAGCTTTGAAGTTGGAACTAAATTTAAATTTGGGGTCCTTCATTTATTGGCTGTATAACCTTGGTAAAGCTCATAACTTCTATGGTCCTTGGTTTTCTCATTAAAAGGATGTGTGAGTGTATATATATATGTATATATGTATATATACGTATATATATATATGCACACATATATACACTCACATATCTCATTAGTTTTTTGCAGAAATTAAATGAAAAATCACTTGCTAAGTTATAACACACTGTGTATAAAGCACTGTGTCAATATTGGTCCCTATTCAGTAGTAGTTAAACTGAGAATCACAGGATTGAGAAACAACTTTGTTATACCTAGAATTCCATGGATATTCTAGGAGCCTCAAAACAGGCCGGCCTGATTTTGAAAACTTGTTAAAGAGAAGTCAGTTTCCCTTTAACACAATTTCACCCAATGCATATGTATATAACTGGAAACAAATAAAATGACAAGTATACACGATTCTAACATAAGCATTTGTCTCATTGGTATGAAGTTATGTTGACTAATCTTAAATTACTTTTATTGGTAATTTGGTTTTAGTTAGGTTATATTATATTAACTGGCTAAGCAACCAGGGATTCATGCTAATAGGTTCTATTTAGTCAAGGTCCCAACCTAATAAATTTTCTTTCTGTCACATTTTAAGTTATTTCATTAGTGTACTCATAAAGAAATTATCAAGTACATTTACTATTTTGAAAATAAATACAATAATAATAACAATCAAATATTAGCTTACCCTAGTTTGGTTTTTTCACAAGCTAGGCACTATGCAGGGGCACTTCCTAAATATTTCTCCATTTTAATGTCATACCCAACTGCAATAGAGTTTTTATTTCAAGATTGCAGATGAGGAAAAGGAGTATCTAAAAGGGTAGGGGAGTCTCTACGGCAATACACAAATGCCAGTTTACTATTTTTTTACCTGCCTTCAAAGAAAAAAAAGTCATTTAGTTAGTTATGTTTCACCATTGAAAACTATGTTCTTAATAACCCAGAATCAGAAGTTTTACAAGGAGGTAGTACCAGGAAAGAGCATGCTTGATTTAGCACTGTGGTTAATAGTAGACATTGAACAATCCAAGGCTGTGAAATAAGCAGTTACATGACACACAGTTCTTTGAATTGTAACTTAATACCCCACCTTCTCATGTCCTTGGGTGAATATTAAAAATTCAATTGCTCGCAGCTCTCAGTAATGCATTTCTCCATAGGACAGATGGAGATGAAAGAAGATGGAAAACTTGCCTTTGTAGTGAAAGCAGGTTCAAATTTGTTCAAATTACTCAGTCAGCCACTCATCAAAGAGAGTTGTAGTCTGTGGAATTGCAGCACTATTGGCAGCCTTCTGAAGGGAATGAAAACCCATAATAGAATTTCTGATCTGCCCTTATCTTATATACTTGCATTAAGACATTCTTTGTGAAAATGAGAGGTGGAATAAAATACATAATCAAATAGAAAACTCACTGCAGGTAGGATACCTTTTAAAGTTATCCAAGTATTCCCCCTGAGTCTGCCAGTCTCCAGGGCTTCAGCCTGTGGACTCTTGCATGGCTGCATATTTGCCATCTGTGTTATCTTATTTGATGCAGCCTCTGTACTATTTTGCCCATTTTTAATTGGGTTTTCTTTTGTCTTATTATTTCAGTTTTAAGAGTGATTTGTATATTTTAGATACCAGTCCTTTACTAGGCTTGTGTGTTTCAAAGACTCTTTTCTAGTAAGTACTATATCTTTTCATTCTTTTAATAGTTTATTTTGCTGAGTAGACGTTCCTAATTTTAACAATGTCTGACTAATCTTTTTTTTCTTTCCTTTCATAAATTATGCTTTTTGTGTTGTATCTACCAACTCATCACCGAGTTTAAGGTCACATGAATTTTATCCTGTTTTCTTTTAGATTTTTACTTTGCATTTTTACATTAAGCTTCATGATTCATTTAAAGATAATTTGTGGGAAAAGGAGAAGTGCTATAAACTTTCAATCAGATCTCATGAGGACTCACTCACTATTATGAGAATAGATGGGGGAAATCCCACCCCCCATGATCTAATCACCTCCCACCAGGTCCCTCCCCTGACATTAGGGATTATAATTCAACATGAGTTTCGGATGGGGACACAAAGCCAAACCATATCAATTGCCTCTGCCCAGATCTTAAGAGAAAAGCATCCAGTCTATCACCATCAAGTACAAAGTTAACTGCAATTTCCTTGAACATATTCTTCCTACATTGAAGAAGTTCTCTATTCTTAGCTTGCTGATTTTTTTGTGAATTAATGTTAAATTTAGTCAAATACTTTTATCCGTGTCAATTTTTTTTTGAAAGAAAGGAAAAGAGAGGAAAGAAAGTGAGAGTGAAAGAAAGAAAAAAAAAGAATGTACGAGAGAAAGAAAGAGGAAGAAAAAGAGAGAGAGAGAACAGGATTCTTGTTCTACTGCCCAGGCTAGAATGCAGT
>CAUYLG010056765.1:0-33508 GCA_963573385.1 Cacajao melanocephalus | reverse complement strand
TGGGTCAAATGGAATTTCTATTTCTAGGTCCTTGAGGAATCGCCACACTGTCTTCCACAACGGTTGAACTAATTTACACTCCCACCAACAGTGTAAAAGTGTTCCTATTTCTCCACATCCTCTCCAGCATCTGTTGTCTCCCGATTTTTTATGATCGCCATTCTAACTGATGTGAGATGGTATCTCAATGTGGTTTTGATTTGCATTTCTCTAATGACCAGTGATGATGAGCATTTTTTCATATGTTTGTTGGCCTCATGGATGTCTTCTTTTGTAAAGTGTCTGTTCATATCCTTTGCCCACTTTTGAATGGGCTTGTTTTTTTCTTGTAAATCTGTTTTTTAAAAAAGACTCATTAGTTTTAGAATTGGAGGATCTGGAGTTTTGCCAGGGAGACTCATCACCTGGTTTCAGAAACCATCAAGGGACAGCCAATTTCATCTCACCTTAACCTTCACCCAGTTCTCCCTTTCCCACATTATTCAGAAGCAAATCCCAGACAGCACATGAACATTAGAAATGTTTTTAATATGCGTTACCAATCAGACACATACTTTGCCAGAGTATTTGCAGAGGGCATGTGTGTGAAGCATACTCATGGCCAGAGTTACAGCATGAGTGGAAACCAAAGAACTGAACTCCCTGACAGCAGACTGCTCTTTGAGGAAGAGCATAGGGCAGGAGACAGAAAAAGAAACAAGGGGAGGGCACAGAGTCAAAGAAATGGGAGGGTGGCATTTGTTTTTCTTTTTTAAAATTTTTGACTTAGAAAATATAAGAGCTTATTTATGGACCACTGGAATGAACCTATAGTAAGACAGACAGAGGTACATATGTACACGCACACACACACACACACACACACACACAGAACAGCCAGCAGAGGTGGGGGTTGGGCTGTGGATTCAAAATACAAAAAAGGTAAGGGCTGATGGTGATTCTATAAGAGATGAAAAGGGACCAGCTCAAAAGCTGCGGGACTGACCATGAACAGAAAAATAAAAATAAAAAAGCTTCTGTTTTTCTGAGACTGTAGAAAAGAAATGATAGTGAAGGCAAATGTCACTTTATTTGAACTGTGGGAGTCCACAATGAAGAAGTTCATTACCGCTATACTTGGTTTTCACCAACAGGAAGACAGGAAGAATCAATTCATGTTTTAAGAGAGACAAGGACAGCGAAAGTAAAAGGGCTTGAAAGAGTGGTGAAGTTGTTAAATAGTTACTCTGGGGAAGTGGAATAAGACCTGCACAGAGACAAGCAGAGGGGTTGCTCAGTGTGCCCGAGGGCCCCGCAGAGGGTGGCCACAGTAAACGCTAATATAATCAACCCACCACACGTACCTGGCTCAATTAAAGTTCTCCTTGGCCTAGTCTATCTGACATGTTCCTCTATATGACTAATCTGACATCACAGGCTGGCTGGCTCTCAAGAAGGAAATATTTTCCTCAGAGAAATTGCCATTCCCAAAGCATGTCTTGCTTGCTCAGGTGCTACTTCTAGTTTGCAGAGGTCAGCGTTCTGCCCAATATCTCAGCAGCATTGACATGGGCTACAGACCAATATGACCAAGAGGGGTCCACTACCCAGACAAGCTCTGCAAATGTTTTGCTCAATCTGCACAGGGTTCTAAAATTAATAAAATTAAACATAAAACTTTGGAGTTTCCCCTTTTGTTATAAAAGTCCAGAGAGCTCTTGGTTTGTGTAAGGGACTCGCTGTGGGAGAATTCTGAGAGTGCACACGCTGCTGTTCACCACAAGCCCCACCACATCGTTCCTCATCATCTTAGTTCACTTATACTTGTTTCTCCTAGAAAGGGAATAGTATTTATTAGGACGATTACTAGAGAAGGATATTTATTAAGAAGATTACTAATCTAATGTCATATTTTCACCTTTATTACAAAATACACATAAGACCACAGAAATCATCTTTAAAAGAAAACTTTTAAGCAATCTATGGATAAGAAGATAAAGGCAATTCTGGAGCTAAAAGGTCTTTCCGAGATTTTTCTCTGCTAACTAATAAAAGCACCTATTCCTGCTCAACAGGTGAGCGCCAGACCACTGTAAAAGTTATGAATTATGTTTGATGTATGAAATCTCACCTGGACTATCACAATGGCCTCTCATCTGAGATTCCCGAGCTCTTCTTTTCTTACAGTTTTCTTCTCCACCAGCAATATTGTTCACATATGTTGTTTGACAAATGTAGAGAACACAGCACAAAGAGGCCAAATAACTTACCCGATTACGCAGCTGCTGGGTCTTTAACCAGGAAATAGGCCTTCCTGTTTCTTCCCATACTCTTCATGGTCTATCTTGTTTTCTAGAATGTCATTTGATTCCTGAAAATGGAAAACATAATTTCTTCCTAAACTTTTTTCCAAAAATTACATGCTGCTTATATTTCTTTGTATAAGATTTTAGCTGCTATGGTTGTGTCTCCCATACCCCAACTTATACACACACCATCTCATTTGGCAGTGAACCCATAGTAATGGTTCTCATAAAAGGAGACATATTATACATAAATAGAATGGGTTGTCTTGAAAAAGATATTTCTACTTCTGGCATAGGAGAGACAAATTTAGCACATATTAAAGATGTTTTGAAATAAAATACTTTTCTATTAATATTTCTTATGTCATTTAGATAGTATTATAATAGGGTTACATAGCAAATCTGTATCTTATTTGGAAAAAGATAAGGGACCTGTATAAATCCAGCCAAACCTGTGTTTTAAAATCTTCTTATTCTTCTCATAAGCTGGACTCTAATACGTATTACACTGGCTGGCCCTTAAAACTGTGTAATTCTAATTTTAAAGTATCATAGAATTGGCAAGATGAAAGTCTTTTATTGGACAACTATTCATTAATAGCTACACTCAGCCTTTCAGATTATTAGGGAATTAACCACATAATATTCCACCATATATAAATATTGAATGGCACTTGTGAAAGCATAAGACTGTAATAAGTACTTAGAATAAATAGGTATTTGAATTATAATTTAGATTGTGTGATAAATGTAGTGCAATTCCATGAGAGTTTTGCTGATAACTATTGTAGTCAAATTCAAGGGTGTTATAATCTGGGAAGCAGCACATTTAGTCTCCTCCTGGCTGATCATGACGGTGGAGGACAGAAACATATTAAGCACTCAGCTGCACTTACTGTGTGACAAGCAATGTTCAATAGGCTTTATAAATATTCAGTAATTAAATCCTTACAACAAACATATGAGATGTATACTGTTATTATTCTTATTTTACAGATGAAGACACACAGCTATAGAAAGATTAACTTGTCAAGAGCATACATCTAACAAATACTTCTTTCAACTCATAATTTTGTAGTTGACGGTTTAAATGTATTCAGGTGACACTCAGAGAAAAAAACTGAATGAATAAATAAGGCACAGACAAGAAAAGTAAAGCTGTAAATGAAAAAGATACAAATGCAGACAAGAGCAAAACACAGGGAAGTGAAAAGCAGCAATGATGTGCTAAACAAAAATCTAAAACCAGAAGAGAATTAGAGTTCTGGTTCAGTCTCTCAGTTTTTAAATTGGATGTTGAGGCCTACAAAAGTATGGTACTGTCTTCACACTTCGACAAATGATTAGCATCAGGGTCTGGACTAGGAGTCTGACAGACACTCTCATTGAGCACCACCTATGAGCCAGGCCTACAATGATCACATAGGGTAAAATCTAAACTAGTTAGAGTCCTCATCCACTAGGAGGTCACCATTAAGAGAACCAGACTAACAGATGCACAAATAATAACTCTAGGGTGAGGTAAGTGCTAGCAGAACTGTGGACAAAGAGAAAGAATTAATGAAGAATTCTTGGAAACCACAGAAAGCATTCTACAGGCTAACTGACTATTAAACAGACATATAAAGAAAAAGAAAACTTTTGCCAGGCAGAGAAAAGGGGAAGTCATTATGATCAAAGGCCAAAGTTCACAAAACAGACTAGAGTTCTGAAGCACCACACCATGTTCCATGCACACTGTGTGCATTAGGTGTATTCATTCAAATATCTTTTATTCAAGCAACATTTGTTGAGAACCTACTATATGGCATGTGGAATGGCATTTCATACACGCATGATAAAAATGGTGCTGGTCAGAGAGTTCTCAAGTCTAAGTAGGAAAGCCAAGTCTCAAGAGAATTCACAGTCTAACTAGGAAAGCCAAATGGGTAAACAAATTAAACCAAGTGTTAATAGAGATGTCTTAAAGTCTACAGAGGGCCTAATGTCTAAAGAGGTAATTTCTACTGGACAGGGGAGGTTGGCAAGGAAAGGCTTCAAGGTGAATACTTGGTTTGAGTCTCAAGAAATGTTATTTGACAGGAGTGTAGAGAAATGAGGAGAGGTGTGAAAATTCGATATAAATATCTTGCTGATGAGGCAAAAGCTATCTAATTGATAAGATGGCAATGTTGATCATTACCTCATAACTGGCTCCTCCTGGCATCTGGATTCATCTCAATTAGACATTTAAGAGAAATAAATAATTCTAAATCTATAAACCTCAAGTACAGCCCATCATCTCGAACGGTGCTAAGTGACACCATATGACATAAGGTGGCATATTCTTTTTAAAAACACTTTGCAGATGAATGAATCACAAAATAAAATGACCCTAGCTACAGAAAACAAATAAGAAATCCTTGCCTATTTTATTCTTTTACTTTACACTGTTGGGGAAGTTCATGCCAGAAGTATAGTTTCCTAAACCACACAAGCCTCACCACACACCAGTCAGCGCTGTGCTGGTGTCCAAGCCCTTGCAGCAGGGGCTTTGTCTTCATCTCTTTGTGTGGCAACTGAGAAATGGTCCATAAAATAAGAAAAACAGGTGTAAACGGAAGCACAACTGTGGCCCTTAATTTGGCAGGTTGAAAACACCAGATCATCCATAAAATTTTGCTGTTTGCCCAAGGAAGACGTAGGTGAGACAAGGACAGTGTTGCAGTTTATATGGATGAATATCTTGCCTCAAAAGCAAGCAGGTTGATGACTATATCTGTAGTCAGTAATCGGCTAGCTTCTGATAGGAATTAATTAAGTGCATCAAGGACACTTCTCAGCAATGTGCTTGCCACCCACCAATAGTGTCTAACCAATCTTAGGCATCTTTAAGTTTGCCTTAAAATCCCAAATTATTTGTCAAATACCATGCATGTCTAAGAACATGCTGAGTCAGGCTGTATACCAATAAATGCCTTGAGATTGTAAGCATTTTTGAACAGCACATCGCAGAAGAAGAAAGAGAATACCAAGAATACGTAAGCTATAAAAAATGAAAATGAACAGAAGGAATAAACATTTTGAATTTCACATCATTAAGCTAATCAACTAGTGACTAAAACCAATAATTCATCTGCAACCTCTTTAAGAAGGCCACAAATGGCACCTGCTGACTCAGCATAACTGGCATGGTTTGCTGGTTAGGATTGTGAGGACTGGACATCAGTTCTTCAAGAAAAAATTTGGAAGAGGTAAGTCCAGTGAATAACAAGCTAGACTCATTATCCTTTATAGCAGATTTACATTTTAAAAAGAATACAATGAGATTGACATGGTCTCATATAAATAACAAAACTCAGGTCCTCTCACCTTAAAAACTTTTCTTAAGCCGTCTGTATTTTCTGTTCTAGTGACTTTAACATCACTAAAGGAACTGTTTGCTTTAGATATAGTTATACACAGTGAGTGACAGTGTCTGCAAGGCCCATCAGATCAGAGGTAAATAATCTCATCATTTTTGTCCTAAAATTGGTTGCAATATGCTATGGATCTTAACTAATTAAATTTGGTTAAACAAAATAGATTACGTTTTCAAGAATCTTTGCCCCAGATAATTTCTTTAGGACAGTGAACTTAAAGTAACTAAATATATTTCCAAAATGCTATAGCAGAAATCTATTTGAAATATGATTTCTAAAAGAGGGAGAGTGAGGACAGGCAGGGAGGATGGGTTTTGAGGGGAAGAAAAGTGCTAAATTTAATTAAATTAAAATGAAATGGTTTGCATCTATACATAATAAATTAGCTGTCATTGCATAACATATGATTGGCATTTATTTGCACAGTGATTAAAGAGCATTTCCAATCCTCATAGTCAAAATTCATATGGAATGTTATATGTTCTCATGTGAATAATTACTCAGTGATCAAGAAAAGACAGAGACTACATCCACAAGTGCCTACCATATTGAATCAAAATCAAGAAGTTCAATAGACTCTCATCTGCCTTCCAGCAGAATACATTTCTATCCTTCATTCATTCTTTTCACTATTCTTTCAACAAATTTGGAGTGAGCAGTGAACAAAATAAGAAAAGGGAAAAAAACCTTACATTCTGGTTAGTACAAATAGATAATAAATTACATAGTATGTTACGTGCCGTGTATGTTAGATTAGTTAAGAAGAAGAAGAATAAAGCAGGGACTAAGGCTCAGAAATGAGAGGTGAAACATTTAGGCAGATGAGCAAGGAATAGGTTGTTGAGAAAGTGGCATTTGAATCAACATCTGAAATAGGTAAGGGAGTGAGCTAGGTAGACAGCTAAGAAAATAGAAGCCTGTGAAAGATAACTGCAAAGTCCCTAAGAGTATGTGGGGTGTTCAGTGACACCAAGGAGGGCAGTGTAGCTGGACTGAGTTAGAAACCGTTATGGGCATACAAAAGACATTAGAGATCTCCCTAGGAGCCAAATTGTGGAGCGCCATTATATTAACAGAACTTCTCTTTTCACTGTGATTGCAATGAGGAACGATTGAAAGATTTTAAATAAAATAGTAAGATAATATCACATGCTGTACAGCAGGCTATTTCAAGAAGACTGTTAGCTATGCTATGAATGGTTACAATGTTCTATTCCAAAAATATTTCCACTGTGTGGTGGGGCACAGTGGCTCATGCCAGTAATCCCAGCAATTTGGGAGGCCAAGGTGGGCAAATCACTTCAGATCAGGAGTTCGAGACCAGCATGGCCAACATGGCAAATCCCAGTCTCTACTAAAAATACAAAATTAGCCAGGCGTGGTGGCAGGCCTTTATAATTCCAGCTACTTGGGAGGCTGAGGCAGGAGAATTACTTGAACCCAGAAGGCAGAGGTTGCAGTGGGCCAATATCCTGCCAACTGCACTCTAGCCTGGGTGACAAAGCGAGACTGCATCTCAAAAACAAGCAAATAAAAATTGCGACTTTATAAATCTTTGGACTTGAGCTAACAATAACTTCAAATCCCTTACTTTACAGTGAGGAAGTTAAAGCCCAGTGATGGTGAGTGACTCTCCCAAGATCATGCTAGTAGTTGATAGTTAAGACCAAACTTTTCAATGGAATAAACTAGAAGTAGAAGTGGCACGTTTTCTTGCCTGAAACAAGAAAATGCACTGATTATTTTGAAAGGGCCCATTTACAGAGGGCTAACTCACAAGATTGAATTAAAATTTAAGTTTCAACTAGACCTGTTAATTTTATAAAGTCATAACCTAAATCTTCTTTCATTAACAATAATCCCAGTGGGAATAATGTCATTTAGCTTTTCCATACTGCAGATACTCTTATCACTTTTAGCAAAACTGGAAACTGAGGAATATCTAGGAATATCTTCCATGAAGCAATAAAGACTAATTTAACTACTGACTAGATAAAGTAGACATGACACTAGGTTTGAAAAAAAGCACCTTGGTTAAACAGAAAAAGCTTCAGCTGAACAAAAGAGTCCTTCTTAAAGAGAAGCTTCAGTTAGTGACCTTTTTGATCAAGGCTTTGGCTGTGTAGACCATGACCACCTTTAAGTTATTCACATGGCCATGCTCCTGAATAAAACCTTTTGGTTCTTCAAAAGTTAAAACATCTAAAGCAGATATAATTTATTTATAGTAAGTATACTCTTCTTTATCCTTAAGCATTAGGTTTTTGGGGGGCACAATTTGGTTCACTTCTACTACAAGGAGCTACATCTTTGTGAAAGATGACATCCTTCTCTTCATAAATAGAGTCATTCATTGTTCTCCTGTAGCCTGAGTTCTAAACACATAGGTCAAAACTCAATTTGGGCAAATTCACATGGGGTAGACATCTTGGTATCTTTCACCATACAAAAACAATGTACAGTTTTAAAACTTAAAGCACTAAAGAAACGAGCATCACTAAAAATAACCTCAGGAAAAAAATCTGAAAGCCTAGACAAGTTCTGAGTTAAACAAACACTATGAAAATCCCAGGAATATATTAGTGTTTTGAACATTGCTACCAAAACCACATAATAGCATGTGGTAAAAGGCCCAAATGAATCAGAAGATAATTAAGCATCCATACATTCTTTAGTCTTCCAGTTTAAAAGGAAGAGAAAGTGGCTAATATTCTCACACAAATCTTATCAATAAGACTAATTTATCAAAATAGAGCCCATCAGAAGTAGGAATGGTGCAGCTCAGTTGGTGGAAAAGACAATTAAGGGTGGCAGGATGTTATATAAAGAAGATACCAAAGAGGATGCTCAGGAGGCTGTTAGTATCCAGATAGGATACGAGGAGGAGGGCAGCAGGGGGTTGTTTTCAAAGTCATCATAACTTTTATGGAAAGATTGGCCTCTGTAGATATTTCAAATAAAAATCTGATAAAACATGCTGATTAGCTAGATCAGTAGAGGGATAAAGATTACCAATTCAAACCTGGAATGTTAGAATCATGGCAGATGTAGACAATTAAAAATGGAATTTGGATTGAGGAGACAAAAATGAAAGAACTGCCATTGATTGACTACTTCCCATGTACTAAGCCATGTGCATTCATTATCTTATTTAATGCTCTCAACAACCCTGTTGATTCATGGCTTTATTCATATACTTATTCATTGATAAACATTTACCAGTGCCTACTGTAGATGACGCGTGTTGTTCTATGTGAACATCATTATCTCCATTTTTATACATGAGGAAACTGAAGCTAAGACAGGTACAGTAATATGTCCGAGGTGCCCTAGCCAGTAAATGGTAGAATTGGAACACAAACCCAGGTGTAATGGGTTCCGATGTCACCATAACTACTATATTAAACTGCTGTAAATCTTAGTTTGTTTTAGATTTAATTCAAAAGATGGCAACTGATCCCCAAGAAAGTCCAGTTGTAGGAAAACGGAAAAAACAAAAACAAAAGATTGGAGAGCCATGAGGCTGCTGGCACTGACTGAATAAGGAAGGGACTAGGACATCTGGAATCAAGTGTGTATGTGAGGCATAAAGGAAGAAGCAGCTTTATTACATGAACATCTCAATGAGGACATTGGCTTTGGGTAACAGTATGGACAGTCTAGGGCTATAAAACCGAGTATAGGCCGGGTACAGTGGCTCAAGCCTGTAATCCCAGCACTTTGGGAGGCCGAGGTGGGGGCATCACGAGGTCAAGAGATCTACCACGGAGAAACGCCGTCTCTACTTAAAAAAAAAAAAAATACAAAAATTAGCTGGGCGTGGTGGCACCTGTGGTCCCAGCTACTCAGGAGGCTGAGGCAGGAGAATTGCTTGAACCCAGGAAGCAGAGGTTGCAGTGAGCCAAGATCGTGTCACTGCACTCCAGCCTGGCGCCTGGAAACAGAGCGAGACTCTGTCTTAAAAAAACAAACAAACAAACAAAAAACACCGAGTATAACTGCTGCTGAATTTTCTGGTCTCCAGGAGAAGAAAGGATGTTGTAGGAGTCAGATGGACCCATATCTCCTCTGAAATTCATATACCCATAAACTGACACACCCTATGATGTTAAAGGTATCAATAGTACATTAAGTTCTTTAACATAGACTAGATACACCTGTATTTTTTCATTTTTTTTTTAAGTACTGTTCTGGTTTAAATTATGTCCACCAAAAATAACATATTGATGTCCTAACCCCCAGTACCTTGAAATGTGACCTTATTTGAAAATACAATTATTGCAGATGTAATTAGTTGAGATCATATTAAAGTTGGGTGGACCCTTAATCCAATACAACTGGTTTTCTTATAAGAAGAAAACAGACACACCTGGGAATACCATGTGGTAACAGAGGCAGAGACTGGAGGAACGCATCCACAAGCCAAGAAATATCAAGCATTGCTGGTAACACCAGAAGCTAAGAGAAGGGCATGGAACAGATTCTCCCACAGAGCATGCAGAAGAAACTAACTCCACTGACACCTTCATTTAGACATCTAGCGTGCAGAATGAGAGAATAAGTTTCTGTTAAGTCACCCAGTTGGTGACAGTTTGTTATAGCAGCATTAAGAAACAAATGTATTTATCAAATTTTAAAAGTCATTTTCATGATGTCCCAGGAATGTTCTAAGTGCTCTACAAAATTAACTAATTAGATCACCATAAAAACCCAATGTACTAAGTACTATTATCTACATATTACTGATGAGAAAATTGAAGCATAGTAAGGTTACATAACTTGCCAAAGAAAGATGTGAGAGTGATACCCACATAAGACTGGCTTCAGAGTCCACGTACCTAAACCCCATGCTCTGCTCTACGCCATTTTCCCAAGACTTCCTGTTGCCTTTGCTTTTCAGGATACTATCCCAGGTACCTCAATTTCATTCCCAAAACACTGACAATCTTAAATTACATAATCTCAAATGGTGACAAGAAAATTAATTTGTCCACTGTTTCTGCATTTTAACAAATATTTCTCATAGTATCACCTTTAATCCTTGAGACATTACAGGGTTGGCCTAATCTTTTGTTTTGTGGAGTTTGTTGATAAGTTAGAACTGAGTGATCTGAAAAACAATTACATGGTGTTGGTAAATGCATGCTGAACCACGGATGTTGAATAAACTGAAAATTCCAAGGGATTCTCATGCAATGTATACACCAGTTTTGCAGAATAGAAGTTGTATTACCCTTTTGACTTTGGTTAACTGCTCACAATATTGTTATAAAATAAAACAAAATAAAGCAAAATATGTGCTTAACTATATTAAAGACTGATGAGAGACTTCACAAGTTTGCTCAGAATGAGGTGTACATATTGGAGGAGAACTCAACTGCATCCTCTCTGGATGTTGCCAATTCTCTTTTGGAGTCATCTTTTTGTTTAGTTACTGAGAAAGACAGGATACTCCCTTCCCTAAGGGGCCAAAACAGACCCACTCCACAAGAGGCCAGGACCAATGTGCCTTCACAAGGAAGCTGAACTAAGTTTGCTTCAGGGCAAAGCACTCCCACAAGTCCCATAAACTTTCCAGGAATCCACCAGATCAGCCAAAAGAAACAATGTTGTGAAGTTGAGGGAAAGAAAAGACAGAGAAAGAATCCACATGCAGCTAAACTCTCTCTCTATGTAATCCCCAGCTGCCTCAAATTGGCAGTTCTATGAAGCAAGAGTTCAGAGCAAAAGCTATCAAAAACTTCTTTTCCGATGTAGGAACCTTGGATGTGAAGGTCCAAACCAAGTCATGGAACAATATGGAAAACACATGGAGGTATTGTTGACTGACTATGAGAACACAACCTCCTGTCAGCTTTGTCAGCTGCCTAGGGACCTGCTGTTTGACTTTCTGTTCTCATCCCCATGAAGCCCACAGGCAAGGAAGGAAATTAGAAGTCTACATTCTAGGGTAGTTTTCACTGGAGTAGATAAAATTATCTCCCATTTCCTGAATCACTGGAGAAAACCATTTAAAAATACACAGAAAGACACACACACAAGTAACACAGTGGCCTGAAATACAGCGTGTTTTAATTGATAAAAGTCATTGTGTTAAATAATGATTTATTTATATTAAAATTGGAGATCAAGTAGTTGAGCTAAGGAACAAAATGGAGCCTACGCGCCACAGGAAGAGCAATGGCTTGTTTTCTTTGAAAAATGTGGGTTTTCAGAACAGCAAATAGACATACTCAAATCTACATTTAAACTGCTCTTCAATCTTAAGTGATTTTAGACTATTAATGTGAAAAGATAAATGCAAGTGTATCAACATGTAGCACATAAACAACTACCTGATTATATTAATTAACCTGGCATGTATGGTAAGAAAAAAATTAAGTAGTAGAGGGTATTCTATCCTCCATTCATTCAAATAATTTAGTGAATGCGTGCCCTGCACTATGTGTGATACCATTTTGCTTCTTGCAGTGCAAAGATTTTGCCACAATAGGCTGAAACAGATCCCAGAACACAAAGCAACCACCACATCTGATGCTCAAATGGAGAAAAGGCCATCTGTTCCAATGGCAAAGCTAAATCTGCCTATCTTAAACTTCATAAATAAGAGAGAGAGAATGAGAGAGAGAGAGAGAGAGAGAGTGTGTGTGTGTGTGTGTCTCTCTCTGTCTCTCTCTCTCTCTCTCTCTCTCTCTCTCGGGCCCTTCTTGCACTGAAATACCTGAAACTGGGTAATTGATAAAGAAAAGAGGTTTTACTGCTCACATTTCTGCAGGCTGAATGGGAAGCATCTTCTCAGGTTCTGGTGAAGCCTCAGGGAGCTTTCAATCATGGCCGAAGGCAAAGAAGGAACAGTTATATCACATGGTGAAAGCAGGAGCTAGTGAGAGGGAGAGAGGGAGAGGAAAGGAGAGAGTGAAAGAGGGAGAGAAGGAGAGAGGGAGAGTGCGAGAAGTGGTAGGAGTAGTGGGGAAAGGGGAAGGTGTAATACATTTTTAAATAACCAGATCTCATGAGAACTCTATCACAAAGACAACATCAAACCATGAGGAATTTACCCCCAAGTTCCAAACACCTCTGCTATTATTCTGTTCTCAAACTGCTATAAAGAACTACCTGAGACTGGGTAAAAAGATAGATTTAATTGATGCATAGTTCTGCAGGCTGTACAGGAAGCATGGCTGGGAGGCCTCAAGACACACAGTCTTGGCAGAAGGTGAAGGGGAAGTGAATACGTCTTCACATGTTGGAGCAGGAGAGAGACAGCCAGTGAAGGAGGAAATGCCACATACTTTTAAACCATCAGATCTCATGAGAACTCACTCACTATCACGAGAATAGCAAAGGGAAAGTCCACCCTCGTTATCCAATCACCTCCCACCAGGCCCTTCCAAAAATTCAACATGAGATTTGGGCAGAGGACACAAATCCAAACCATATTATTCTGCCCCTTGCCCCTCCTAAATCTCATGTCCTTCTCACATTGCAAAATACAATCATCCCTTCTCACCAGTCCTCCAGTCTTAACTCATTTCAGCCTTAACTCAAAAGTTCACAGTCCAAGTCTCATCTGAGACAAAGTAAGTCCCTTCTGCTTATGAGCCTGTGAAACCACAAACTAGTTTGTTACTTCCAAGATACAATGGGGATACCTGCTTTGGGTAAATGCTCCCATTTCAAATGGGAGAAGTTGACCAAAACAAAGGGGCTACAAGCCCCATGCAAGTCTGAAGCCCAGATCAGTCATTAAACCTTAAAGCTCCAAAATGATTTTCTTTGACTCCATGTCTCATTTTTCAGGGCATGCTGATGCAAGAGGCAGCTCTGCCACTGTGGTTCTTTGGGGGTACAGCCCCTCTCCAGGCTGCCCTCATGAGCTAGCACTGAGTGCCTGCTACTTTCCTACATGCATGGTGCAAGGCATCAGTGGATCTACCATGCTGGGGTCTGAAGGATGGTAGCCTTCTTCTCACAGCTCCATTAGGCAGTGCCCCAGTGGGGACTCTGTGTGGGGGCACCAACCTTTACATTTCCTCTCCACTCTGCCCTAGTAGAGGTTTAATAAACAAGAAATTCCAAGGGATCTTCAAGTGTTATTTTGGCAACAATTACTAACTCACTCACATTTTATTATCTAATCCAGAACAAATGTATCTCAATATATATCTTTTTTAGATCTGGATATTATTTTAAATGTCTATATCATTTCTCTATTATACGCATAAAATTGAAGATGAGTTGCATATATATAGAATATAAAATATACATTAAGTTTTATATATAGAGAGTGAGAGTGATAAAGAGAGTTATATATATAAATACATGCAACTTACTCTTTTAACTCACTCTTTATTATAGGCATATAGGCATGACAAAGATTGTTATAGACACAAAGAAGTTAAATACACTTGTATAATGTAGCACAACTAATTCATAAATTCATGTCTCCTTACTCCAAGTCCAGGCTTTTTCTCATGAGAAAAATAGTTGCTTTCCCTATTTCCAAATGTAGAAAAGTAAATGTAACTTAAAGAGTTTAAGAGCATCATGCATGAAGGCTAAGGTAAAATGATGATGATGGATAGTAAAATAAAAGTGAAAAGTTTTAAAACTCTGGAGCAGAATGAGTAAGAAAAAGAATAAAATCATTTATGTATTTAATAAAAGCTTCGTGGTTTGGCTTGATACATGAGCAATATTTGACATTGTGTTTATCTATAGCATTCACCCCCATAACATATATGTACATCCGGCTAGCACTAAATATCACCAAGCATGTTCCAGACAATGTGCTAAGTACTAGTAATACAACAAAGCAGCAAGCATGGATGTTGACTCTTCCCGAGAGGCATTTATGATGTTCCAAAGTGAACATGAGGTAATCACCTCAAGAAAAAGGAGGATGTGTTTGCTAAGTCTAAGGACAGGCAAGTAAATGCTAAAGAAAAAGTGGGTGGCACTTCCTCCTTCACCCTCTGACTCCCTCCTGCTCCAGCATGTGAAGACATGCTCACTTCTCCTCTGCTGTCCACCATGATTATAAGTTCCCTGAGGCCTCCAAGCCATGCTTCCTGTACAACCTGTGGAACTGTGAGTCAATTAAACCTTTGCCCATTCCCAGTTCCAAAGTCGCCTCCCCATTTTCACGTATCTTTCTAGCAGTGCACCACTCTTCTGGTGCCAATTTTCTGTATTAGTCCATTCTCACATGGTTATTAAAAATCTACCTGAGGCTGGGTAATTTATAAAGTGCCACACACTTTTAAATGATCAGATCCATCTATCACAAGAACAGCAAAAGGGAAATCCACCATCTATCACAAGAACAGCAAAAGGGAAATCCACCCCTATGATCCAATTACCTCCCACCAGGCCCCTCCTCCAATTCAACATGAGATTTGGGTAGGGACATGAACCCAAACCATATTAACCTTCCACCAGCCCCCACCTCCAGCATTCATGACTATATTCAACATGAGATTTGGGTGAGGACAAATATCCAAATTATGTATAAATATATAAAATCATATATTTTATAATAAAGACAAAGCAATTGCCAAAATATGTAAACATATTGCCAAGATTTGGCTTTCCTGTATTCAAAGTGGAAGAATAGAAAGATAATACAAACAGTGGGCACCTGAGTCAGGATAATACTTTGCTGTTCCTTCACACAAGTACACTTTAAATAACTGAACATTTACTTATAGAAGACGCAGACTACTGTGTGGGAAAAGAATAGAAATGTAGCCCCCTTGTGGCTATTCCCAAATTCTCTAGCATCTCTAAAGCTCTAGCCCCAACTGCACATCCTACTAAGAAAACAGTAGCTTTGCAGTAGGTGCCACCCTCTTTTAATGGAAGATTAGGGACAATATATTTCATGTTCCAAATGATTTATGAAAGTATTATTTTCAACCATGCTTTTCCTAGAAATGTTATAGTAATATTTTATATATATTTGCACATATTTCACAATATTTTAATAATCAACGACTTACTCTTTATAGTTTAGTATCCATGTAGGCAATCCACCAAGCCTACTCTTTAATCCAGCAATATTTCTATTCCTACTCCATTTAAATGAGGAATGGCCTTAAAAGCTCTGAAGAGTATTTTCAAATTTGGCATAAACAATAACAACATATCTAAGGAGATCTTACCCTAATACTATTTTATTGTGTCAGAAATTGTCATAAAAGCTAATAATTTGCCTGCTTTGCTGGTTTCAACCAGCGTACAGTGGGTGGGTGTGTGGGCTTCAAAGTTGCAAAAATGGAAGTATTAATTGAACATAAAGTACTATAGGCAGAATGGAAGGATAACATTGTGAGAAAATAACCTTTGAAATAATGGAACCAAACTAAAACAGTCTCAGTACATCATCAGGTTCAAGTCATTTCCAAATCAAAGGAATTATTCCCCCAAAAAGAGATGCTTGATCTACTATGAAAGTTATCTAAAAAAAAAAAAAAAAAAAAAAAAAAAAAAGATATACCTCAGCTTTTTTGGAACAAATACTCCTGTGCATCTAACCTTTGTGCATAGAAATTTCTCCCTTACTGTTAACAGGAGTCCCATTTTTGCATACTTAAACTTAGGAACATAGAAATTATTTAAAATCATTCTTGGCAGTTCTTCTCCTGACCAGAATGGCACATGCCGTGATGATCTTATCATAACATGCAGCAGGAAGTGGCTAATGAGGTCATCCCAGCAACTATAACCTCTGTCAAAGAGGCACATATTTTCTGGTGAAATAAGGCAACCAGTTTATTTCATTTAGCTCAGTCTCCCTTTCATCTGCAGTTGTTATCACAAAATTCCCAACTGGTGAGTTTATAGCCACAGATTCTCCCTTCAGATGAAGTAGGCTCGTGCAATTGTCTATTCTTGTAAAAGCTGCTACTAATTTTATACTTCCTCATATTAACCTCACAATCATCCTGCAAATGATTCTCTGCCCTCCTCCTGAATAGGGGTTCAGTTGATGAAGACAAATACAATTTGGAAAAAATGATTCAGGACATCTAAAGAGAGTGGGCCGACCAAAAAAAAAAAAAATAGTACTGAAGATCATGGCTCTATTTGATGATTTCAAAATGAACAAACTCATTAAAAGAAATTGCTTCATGCAGAAAATTTATAAAACATATGGAAAGCAGAATATTAAGAAAAATATACATAACATTTGTGAAAACAATTATTCAATTTGGCATTCAAAATTATACTTCAGTGGAAAAGATAAAGAGGATACAGAAAGTGCCAAAATAACATTTCTGACACCACGTTTTGTATATATGCTAAATTAGATCTAATGTAAAGTAGAAAAATATGTGGAAAAACCTAAACTCAGTAACATAAATGAAGGAAGTGCAGGGTCCTAAATGCATAGCACTTTAAAGCTGGAAAGAACTTCAGAAATTATTCATAAACACAATGCCTCATTTTACCAAGAAAAACCCAAAGAAGTTTAAAGCAGTTAAGTTCTTGCCTGAGGTAATACACTAGTTAACGAGAGAATCAGCACAAGGTTCTCATGTCTCTCAGTCCAGTGCTTTAATCCCCATTCACACTTCTAAGTGAAAGCAGAAGATATGCCTCTATTTTAACATAGAATAAGGAATTTGTACACCTGTAGTAATAGTCGTTTTCACACTGCTATAAAGAATATCTGAGATTGGGTAATTTACAAACAAAAGAGGTTCAATTGGCTCACAATTCCACGTCTGGGGAGGCCTCAAGAAACTTACCTTCATGGAGGAAGGTAAAGGAGAAGCAAGCTCTCCTTTACCCGCTCTCTCTTCCTCTTCTTTGCAAGGAGAGAGCAGGGAGAATTCCACCTTTAAACTATCAGATCTCATGAGAACTCCCTCACTATCACGAGAACAGCCTGGGGTAACCACCCCAATGATCCAATCACCTCCCACCGTATCTCTTCCTCCACATGTGGGGATTATAATGTGAGATGAACTTTGTTTGGGTGGGGATACAGAGCCAAACCATATCACCTGGGTTCCAATCCTCTGCTTTTCCCTCCCTCCCTCTAGTCCAGATCTGCCCAGCCTACTCATGTTTTTGACCTGAAGATACAGAAACAAGAGGGTTTCCTCACACAGCATTGTGGCTGTAAGGACAGAGAATAGCAGCTGGCATCTTGGAGGGCAGAGGTGACATGGGGAGATGGCAAGACAGTTATACAAAACATATGTTTTCTTTCCTTAGCTACAATAATTCAATTTGATCAATTTGAATTATACATAGTAGACGCTTGGCAACTGCACTACTACTCTGATCTCTTTAAAAGGGGAAAAAAGAAGAGCAGTATACATGAACACAAAAGGAAAGTATCATAAGCAAACAAGGCATAACTACGACTGAGTCTCACTCTAGCAAATCAATGATTACGCATGGAAGTCCAGCATGAGAAAGAAGCAGATATCTAGGAGAAGGCCTTTTGCAAATTTTTAAGGATACCTACTATACTTCAAAGGTTGTTACCTGGAATAAAAAGCAGCCAAATTATGTCAAATAATTCCCCATGGACAGAAGCAATGAACTCTTTCTAGTCCAACAGTTTCATTGTGCCCCATAGTGAGGTCATATACACAGTGAAGCTGAAGCTGAGAAAACCTATCAGAGGGCAGGGCCATAGGGATTGTAATTTTTAGACCATAATTTTTTTATCCTCCAGTAATACTGTGCACAAAAAAGAAGAAATGGGGAAATGTGGCATTCATGCAGCTGATAGTGCCAGCACTGTAGTGGTCTATGGAAAATAGAGGAATACATCTTTCAATGGTGTATTTTGTATTTATAAACAAGTGAGGAAAAAGACTGCTCCTCCTGATCAGCAAATCTATGTGAGACATGAAAGGAAACAGAAGGGAGCATATTACCAAACGTACTGGAGGTACAAATCACAGCACAGACTTTAAAGATGCAACCTAAAGCTCAATCACATTATTTCTTTTTCAACTTCTTGATGCTGAAAACTGTTTTGTGGTCCACAACACTTGCATCAACAAGAATATTATTACTTTTGTTATTATCTTTTCAACGTTTAAAACATAGGAAAGAATTTTAAAACTAATTACAGAAAATGAGCTAAATATTTTAGAGAAAATCTGTCAATACTTTTTTTCTGTTCTCTCATGTACCTTATAGCCATTCTGCATATTTTTGCTTCTGAATATGCCTTGGTATTTCAACTACTAGCAAGAATGCTATAAGAATCAGACTGCACTGTCAGTTTGCATTATGTTAGGATTAAGGGCTAAAAAAAAAAATTTAGTTTTTTTAGAGGTATTTTTTCTGTTTCAAGTTTTTTCTTCATGACTGTATCTCCACTGCCAGGGAGATAAGAATGACATCAGCTGGGTCAGTCAAAACAATGCATCTCATTCAACACTGTAATTGGTCCAGAAATGAGAATAACACTCAATGGGATCAATCAAAGTCCATTTGAAGGTTTTATATGGACATAAATAGAAAAGAAATACCTTTCTTACCTTCAGAGATCTTGAGCATAAAAAACCACGTCAGCTTAGAGCGTCTGGAGGCCATCTTTACTGCAGCATGGAAAACACCTGAGTGAGAAGTAAGCCAACAGAGAAAAGCAAAGCTGAGACGTTAAAGAAACAGTTTCCTGTAATATCTCGAACACCTGGATTCAGCCACACCTGAATCTAATGAATTGCTTGAAATTTCCACTTAAATGTGGCAATAAGTTTTGACCTTTCTTTTTTTGGTCAAGCTACTTAATTCATGTACAAGAGTATTAACTAATAGCGGACCTCAGCAAAAGCAGTGAGAAAATGAAAAAAACTAATTGTTATAATTAACTTTTTAAAACCTTACAATAATATTTGTATTGGTCAAATGGTGTGTGTATATATATCACTGACTCAGTTTAAAATATAAAATTATTACATTTTTGTGTCATGTGGACTTAAAAAGTTATTAAGGTGAGCATTTAAGAGAAATTCAGTGCATATTTATAAAACAATAGATGGAGGTGATTTGGCAAAATCAAAAAGAAAACATTTCTCTAACTCTTAATTCATTTGTTCATTCAACTAACATCTATTGAACACCTACTCTGTACTATGTACTGTTTTAGGTTCAGGGAACACGAAGAGAACAAAATCCCCCCCTTCATGTAATAAGTAGGACAAATGAGTAACATAATTAATGCTAGATTGTGGTAACTGCTAAGGAGAAACAATAAAGCAGTAAAGGAAAATTTAAGTTGTTTTTTAGTGGGGAGGATGTGTTTAAAATGTCACATTCAGTAGCCAGGGAAGGCTCACTAAGATGATATCTTTTGAGTAAATACCTGAAAGCAGCAAGGGAGTGAGCTAAGTAGATGTGTAAGGAAAGATAACTCCAGATAGAGAGCAAAGAAAGTGGAAGAGATGGGACCAGCTGGGCATATCTGGGAAACAGTAAGGAGCCTTAGTGTGGCTTGGGTGCAGTCAGAAGAGAGGAGAATAGGAGGAGATGGAACTAGAGAGCTGACAGGAGAAATACTTTAAATGGTCATGTAGAGGATAAAAACGTTTTGGGTTGTATTCTGAATGAGGTGGGAAACCACTGACAGGTTTGTGGAAGAGGAGTGACATGGTCTATTCACGTTTTACCAGAAGCACTTTGCTTGGTGATTTCATAATAGACTAAAGGAAGAAAAAGGTAGAAGCAGAGTGCCCAATCAGGCAGCTATTTCAATAATCCAGGCGAGAAAGGGTAGTATCTTGGATCAGGGTGGTGACAGCACGTGTCTCTTGAATGTAGAGCTAATGCTTACGCACAAGATATGGAGCCTAAGAGAAAGAAAAGAATGAAGGATGGTTTCAAAGCTTTGGGACTAAGCAGCTGGAACGATGGAGTTTCCATTTACTGAGATGGTAAAGACGGTGGGAGAAAAAGGATGTGTCCGCAGGAGTAGGGGGTGCACATAGAGGAGGGTTACAGTGGTTTGGGGCATGCTCAATTTCAGATACCTAGTGGAGATATCAGGGAAGCTGTTGGATATACAAATCTAAGACATTCTACTGGAAAAAGGCCCCACTCCTTAAGTGTGGGTTGTGCATAATGACTTCCTTTCTAAGAATGAAGTATGAAAAGGAGAAGGAAAGCAACTTTATAGTGGAGAAGTCTGGCAAGTGGTATCTGTGGTAGTGTCAACCTAACTGGAGTGAAGGATACAAAGTATTGTTTCTGGGTGAGCCTGTGAGGGTATTGCCCCAGGAGATTAACATTTGAATTAGTGGACTGGGAGAGGAAGACCCACCCTCAATGTAAGGGCACCACCCAATCAGCTGGCAGCATTAGAAAAAACAGGCAGAAGGCGGCGGAATGAGCAGACTTGTTGAGTCTTCCAGTTTCATCTTTCTCCCATTCTGGATGCCCTGTCCTAGAACATCAGACTCCAAGTTCTTTGGCTTTTGAACTCTGGGACTTACACCAGGTTTGCCAGGGGCCCTTGGACGTTCCACCACAGACTGAAGGTTGCACTCTCTGCTTCCCTACCTTTGAGGTTTTGGGACTCGAACTGAGTCACTACCAGCTTCCTCGCTCCTCAGCTTGCAGACAGCCTATCACGGAACTTCACTTTGTGATCATGTGAGTCAATTCTTCTTAGCAAACTCCCTTTCATATATACATATATCCTATTAACTGTGTCCTGTAGAGAACCCTGACTCATAAAGTGCCTCAGTAAGATGATGAAGATTAACATAAACAGTGATGAATCATGCTGATGGTATATACTCTTAATATGATGTAATGAAAATGGCACTTTACCTCTATGGTCTGCATCCCCCAACTCCACAACCCCAATCTCCAAAATCTATAACCCCCAAACCTATAACCCCATGGGGAAAACATCAAAAAAATCCCAAGTAAGGAACATTTTACCAAATATTAACCAATAGTCTTCAAAACTGTTCAGGGTCATCAGACACAGGAAGTCTGAGAAACTGTTACAGCAACAGGAGCCTAAGAAGATGTGATGACTAACTGTGATATGGTATCCTAGACGGGAGCCTAGAACAGAAATGTGGCATTACATGAAAACTTAACCTTAAAACATAGATTATAATTGGTAAAAGAAAAACTTCAGCCAAATTAAATGTAAAGGAGTCTAATTGAGCAATAAATAATTTGCAAATTCGACAGCCACCAGAATCACAGCAGATTCAGAGAGACTCCAGGGGTGCTTCATGGTCAGAACAAATTTATAGACAAAAAATGGGAAGTGATTTACATAAATCAGAAGTGAGGTACAGAAACAACTGGATTAGTTACAGCTCAGCATTTGCCTTGTTTGAACACAGTTTGAACACTCAGCAGTGTGTAAGTGCTTAAAGTATGGTTGCTGTGATGGGCAAAGGCTCAGCTATTGTTACAGGTGTATACTCCGAAATTAGATTTTCAATCTTGTCTACCTATTTAGTTAGATTGCAGTTCATCCATAAAGACTCAAATAAAGAAATGTGGAGTCCTTCTCAGGCCATATTTATTTTGCTGTAACATAATATATCAACATTGGCTCATTAATTGTGATTAATATACCATATTAATGTGAGATGTTAGAAACTGGATATAGCTATGTAGAAACTCTATATCGTCTTTGAAAATTTTTCATAAGTTAAAAACTACACTCTACAATAAAAAGGTTATTTTTGAAAAGATACAAAGGAGCATTATGCAGAATAATAAAGAAGAGCTGCTATCCTAGAAACCGAGTATGTGAGAAGAGAATACTTGTCTTGTCAAATACTTCTTCTCTTAGTTTCCTGTTACTGTTGTAGCAAATTGCCACAGATCTAGTGCTTAAACCCACACAAATTTAGTATCTCATAGTTCTGGAAGTCAGAAATCCAAAATGGGTGTCACTGCACTAAAATTAAAGTGTTGGCAGGGCAGCATTTTTTCTGGAAGCTCTTGAGGACAATCCATTCCCTTGTGTTTTCTAGCTTTTAGAAGCTGTCTTCATTTCTCAGTTTGTGGCCTCTTTCTCTGACTTCAAAGCCAGCAGTGTGGCATCTAAAATCTCTTATCAGCTTCTGTTGTCACATCTTCTTCTCCAATACTTACCCTCTCGCCTCTCTGTATAAAGACCCCAGTGGTTACATTGGGCTATCATGGATAATCCAGGATACTCTCTCCATCTCAGTACTCATAGCTTAACCACAAATGTAAAGTCACTTATGCCATATAAGGCAACATATTAACAAATTCCAGAAATTAGAATAGGGGGAGAGCAAAAGAGATATTATCCTGTCTACAAAGAATGCAAATTGACCATTATTGTTAATTGGAAGTCATTAGCTTTCTTGACAAGAGAAATTTTGACTGAGTTATGGGGTGAAAAATTGATTGGAGTGGGTGAAAAAAGAGAATGGAAGTGGAGACGCTGGAAACAATGTATATAAACCACCAGCAAGGATTTGCTGTAATGGTATGTTAGTTAGGGTTCACCAGAGTAACGGGACCAATAGGTTAGAGATTTATTTTAAGGAATTGGCAACAGTGATTGTGCAGGCTTGGAAAACAACAAAATCTGATGGGGGAGGTCAGTAGGCTGGCGACTCCGGAAAGAGGTACAGTCAGAGTCCAAAGGCAGTCGGTCGGGCTGGAGACCATAAAGTGCTGATGCTGCAGCTGTAACCTGAAGGCTGCCTATTGGCAGATTTCAGCCTTTTGTTCTATTCTGGCTTTCAGCTGATTGCAGGCCAACCCACAATATGGAGGGCAATTTGTTTTACTTAAAATCTACAAATGTAAAAATCTCACCCAGAAACACCTAGAATAATATTTGACCAAATATCTGGGCACTAGGCACAGCCACATTGACATATAAAATTAAACATCACAACTAGGAAAGAGTAAAATGAGCATTAGTTTTAACAGGAAGTGAGGCTAAGAAAACATTTTTAAGATGGGAGAAATCAAAGCCTGTTTACATAGCTAAAGGAAAGCTGTAGTAGAGGTAAAAATAATAATCATAATGTGGGAGAAAGGGGGCAAAAATATCCTTGGGTAGACAGAAGGGATGAAATATGAAGCCCAGGGAGAGGGAATGACCTTAATGAAGAGCATGAACAGTGCTTTGATTTAGTAATAGGAGGGACAGTGGGAAACTTGCAGACACAGGTGTATGGAAGTGAGTGATGATGGGAGCTTGTGGAAATTCTCTTTAGATTGTTCCAGTATTCTTAGTGAAATAGGAAGCTTGGTACTCTCAGCTGAGAGTAAAAATGAAGTTGGGAGGTTTAAGGAAAAAGAAAGCAGTACACTCAGAAAATAGGGGAGAATTAATGCAGAAAATGTAGTAGGAATGCCTGCTAATATCAATGTGCCACTTACAAATAGTAGTCATGAATTTAAAGTGAGAGCAGTCAGTACAGGTTTTGGCTTCTCTCCAGCCTCATTCATCAGGATGGCTATAGGCGTGAAGCAGGAGCCATTTAACCAGACTGGTGGTCTAGCCAATGAAATCTGACAAAGTAGGAGGGGGTAACAGAATTGCTGGTGTGCGCAAGGAACTGATTACAATGATTCCCCATGGAATTTTAGCTGTATAAGGACATGAAATGATGAAAGTGAAGATAGGACAGGGTGAAAGTGAACAGGTGAAATTGTCTGAATAAATATTTTCATAAGATAGAAGAGTTTTTGCATTTAAGTTTACCAGGACAAATGAGCTGTAAATATAGCAAGAGGCAGAATATGAGTGGGATGAATGGTATGAAGGTTATGAACAGATTAAAGTTATTAGTAATTTTAAGGTCAAGAGCATGAACATGAAAAGTGCCTGCCATAAAGTTGAAGATAATATAAAGAACTGGGGAATCAGGGTGTTAAAATTTAATGCTGACATCAGCAAGAATTCTGACAGCATCAATACCCTCCAAACGAGGATCACAGGAACAAGCCTGTGTTTGAGCCAGTTGGGCTTTTTACCTTGTTGCAGTGAGGAAGAACACACACCACGGAAAATCGCAGAGCATCTCAGTAAGAGGGTATTAGCAAGAACCAATTACAGGGTTTGAACTTTGGTTGAGGGATTTGAGGGGGTATCTAAAGAAGTTGAGAGCAATCTAGACTTGAATGCTGTCAGGAAGCAGGGACAATAAGTATTTCAACAAATCTTACCTCGAGGAAGGAGACACTAGAGCAAGGCTAACGTTATCATTGCTAAAGAAGTAGAAATTACGAATTTTAGTAGTCAAGTTAAAGGGATCTTTTGTATCTGGGTAATGCATTGACCTTATTTTTGTCTGTGCTTAGGCAAGACTATGAAATAGTCTTACTTTGTCTCCCTTTAGTCTCATAGTCTGAGGCTGATATTCTGGGAGGTTGTTTACGTCCAATAAAAATGTAACATGACCTAGCTTCCAGATGACAGGGACTATTCATTTATTCATTTAAAAATGGCTTTCTCAACAGGAATAGGAGAGTGGTAGTAATTCAAAGTTGAAATCTTTAAGGAGTAAAATTGGTGGTAGTAAGATACACTCCCCAGGAGTGAAAATGACTGCAAACAGAAATGTAGAGGAGGTGTAGTCTGATAACAAGAGCTTCAAGATGCTTGTTTGTTTATATTACTAGGAGGTTGGGAAGATTGCCTGGAAGCAGCAATAAGAAAGAAGGAGAGTACTTCCTCTATCTTGAGGCTCAGTGTTGAGGAAACCAGCCACCACATGGAGACTACAGTGGAAGCTATGCTACCAAGGATACATTGGACTTTAATTATTAGAAGATAAAAAGAATACTCACAGAAGAAATGAGGATAAATGTACACTGAAAAGACTTCAGAAGAGAAGAATCAGTTGGAGGCAGTTTATGAAAAGGGATATGTGGAACCATATGAGGGATGGCCTAGTTTTGAGGTAAAGCTGTGAATGGTGGTAAAGCTGTGAATGCTAAGGAGACAGAGGGAGAGACGGAAAACTTCCAGGATTACTCAGAACTCTGGGTCTTTACCTGAACTGTGGCATTGGAAGCATGGAGTTCTGCATAGGGGCAGTCTTATTCATTGCATGACACTTACTTGACTCCTGCCAAAGGCTGACCTACAGAGGGATATTTTTACTTTAAACATGTAAGCTATTCTTCAAATTAGAAAGTATTACAGTAGTTCATATACAAAGTTTCACTTTCTGCAGTTTCAATAACCCATGATCAACCATGGTCCAACAATAGTGAGTATACTGAAATAAGAAATTTTGAGAGAGAGAGACCACATTCACATAACTTTCATTACAGAATATTGTTACAATTGTGCTATTTTATTATTATTGTTGTTGCTAGTCTTTCATTGTGCCCAATATATAAATTAAGCTTTATCATAACTATGTAGAGGAAAAAAACATAGTATATGTAGGGTTCAGTACTATCTGTGGCTTCAGGCATCAACTGGGGGTTTTGGAACATACCTCTTTCAAATAAGGGGAGACAAATGCATCTGTTGCTAGTTCACTAAAATGTTTTTATTACTTGATTTTATTTTAATGATTCATAAAAACCAAAACAAATTGTCCAGTTAATGTATCTCAAATAATGGAGGACTACTGTATTTGTTGCTAGTTCACCAAAATGTTTTGAAATGTTCACCATACTTGAATTTATTTTAATGATTCATAAAAGCCAAAACAAATTGCTTAATCATATGTATTATATTGTATTAACTTGATATTATACACTTTTTTTGAAAAGTCTCCAGATGCCTCTCCGATTGTTTCTTATTCTTTTCTATTTAAAAATAATTAACTATGGACCTTGTTTGCTTGGTCTTTGGGTACCTTATTATTTGCTTCAATATGCATTTGCTCAATGAACAGAAGTATCAATTCATACTTATTACTTTGACAAGTAAATATGTTAAATTGATTGGCTCCTGATAAGGGAAGATCTTCCTACAACATGTCTGAAAATTCTTCTTTATCACATCCAAAATTCCCAACGCAGGTGGATCAGTGGGAAAATGCAGGAGAAAGCCAAACTGAGAAGGAGCTAGTTCAAAAGTTTAGTACTTTTCTTCTGGGCAGAGGAATTATGAGTGATATTTTCACCAATTTTTTCCTACTCTTCCCTATACATATTTAAGTACCCATATTCATTGACTTAATAATCAGGAGAAGTATTTTTAATGAAGTCAATTTGGCAAAAACTTCCAGAGAAGATGAGTGCTCTGGCATGGCCAATTGAAAGGGAATTTCATAAAAATTGTGGGATTTGCTTAGCTCAGAATTCCTAAAATGTTGAGAAGACTAAAGCAGAGAACATCATCAGCTAGTATGTGCTTGCAAGGTCGTGTTTTTGTCTTATAAAAAATGCCCTAGACCTCCCAGAAGAACCTGTAACAAACATCACATTCAAAACAGAAATTATTCATCTAATGATTTTTACAGGCAGCAAAAATGAGTCCATCTTCTGCAGAAGTAATATTCTGAAAGGCAAGTTAAATTTATGGCATTTGGTCAGTTTTATAAGCCAAGAACTTTGAGTCTATCTAGAATAGACAAATGAAAAACGACTTTGCAACCAGAAGGCACTAAAGGGAAGCCTCAATGCCCTTCCATGGAAAAGAGCTCTAATTTTTTTTTCAAGTACATGTAGTCACATTACTTTATTGATGTAGAATGATTTGATAATAATTATTTGAACTGGTCTGTCACATATTACCAATAGTACAAAGCAAAAGCAAAAACAGTCGCTATCTCTATGGATTTTCTCAGAATTATTACAACAAAAATCACTGTCTTTTCTTTAAGCTTTTTTTCTTTTGAGACACAGCACAACATTAGTCTTCAAGTTAAAATAAAATGTGACACTTCAATAAAGAGGAAACTATCAAAACCAAATCTTAACTTACGATACACAATAGAGTGAGCAGTCTACAGATGGAAGGAAAATAATAAGCATTTTTGCCTGTATTTGCCAAAAAGAAAAGGAAAACCAAACCATCAAGTACTTACATACCATGTCTAGTATTTAATACAATATACACACATAGAAATAGAATAAGTAAAAACATAATTTGATATACTGTTAAGGATTGTGTAAAACAGTTCATTTCCAAACTCATCAGGTACCTTAATCCACCAGCATTTGCCAACACGTAAACCAAGATGTGGTTAGGTTTTGACACCAACAAATTCTTAACAAGGGTGTTTACTTTCTAGGAAGACTTGTTGAAGTCTCAGACATGGTTACTGAAAACTAGCTATTATAAAGAAAAGTGGATTTGGTTTTTCTCTAAGAAGAGACTCATCATAAGTACTATAATATGTCTTGATTCTCTTCATTTATGGGGAATGAATTAAAATTAAGAAAGGATTCTTTTCCTCAGACACATTTCTTCATGCTTCTTAAGCTGCATTATGAATGCATGAGGCTCGCTCTGCAGAATTCTCTGTAAACACACCATATCTAGTCTTACACTTTATGCCCTGCTTGTTTGTTTCACCACAGATTTGTACAGATGCCTGTATATTAGTCTCTTTCCACGATGTACTTACATGCATATTTGGAACTCTTTTAGACCCTGATGAGGACAGCTAAATTTAAGTGAGAATATTGGGAGAAAGCTGAAAGAAGAAAGAAAGAAAGAAAATTAGAAGATATTTTTAGGAAGAGTTGCTTTAAAAAATTGAACAGAGGTTCCTTCATTCCATTCAATTTAAGGGGAAAAGAATTGAACAGAGATACCCTGCTAGTGGTGATGTTTTTGCTAAATGCCACTGAGCTGTACATTTTAAAGGCTCAAATGGTGAGCTTTATGTTATGTGGATTTTACCACAATTAAAAAATTAGCCCAAGTAAAAGGAAAAAAAAAGTCCTTTACTACAGACTTATAGTATTTCAAAATTATAAAGAACCTTAAATGTTGCCTAGGCAAGAAGTGTTGTTTAAGCTCCTGGAAGTAATAACTTTGTGGGACATGATATCAATCCACACAAGACCAGAATTTTAATAAAATAGAAAAGAAAATATCTGCATGTATCATATATAGAAAGGGTAAGTAGAGTTTAATAAAGCCCTGTTTCAGTTGTATGTGTACGTGTATGTTCATGTACTGAGTTGTAATGTAAAACATATTTTTCACCATATGTTAAATTAAAAACGGTAAAGGTATCTCAACTGGCCCAATTTTTCATCATATGCAATTATCCTTTCTATAAAATTTTGACCAATTTTACATCCACAAAGTAAAAATAGAAGATACTAAATTTATAGTACACCTAACTAACAGAATCAGGTATAGACTCATACCAAAATTATAAAGATGACAAATTTTGAAACAACTCAACTATAAAACTACAGAACTGATATCTACTACTGGATATCCTTTGTGATGTGTCACTTACAAAAAAGACTCAGAATTTGACCCTTAGAAAGCCATGCCAAGGAACACAGTAGTATAGAAATGAAAGCACATGCCAATTGAACACTTAAACAAGCAAAACCTGGCAAGGAAAAGGCAATGACCATTCTTCAGACACTATTGCTGACTAATCTGCAAGTATGTGACAAATGTTCTGGAATTCTTTAAGGATGTGCAAAGGTAGTAGGACATATGAATCCATTAGAAGTGATTTATTTAGATTTATATGAGGTCCTATCATAAACCTAGGTTATTATATTGCAGTTCCACAGGAATCTAAGAAACATATAATAGAGTTTGAAAAAGAGACATATAGCAGATTTTGGAAATGTCCACAGGGTTGAAATCAAACTAATTAGAAATCAATACAATTTTTAAAAATATTTTCTAAAAATGATCAAATATGTTAAGTGTTATCTTCATTTCTAGTACCATCAAGTTTTATGTGCCTTTAAGGGTGAGCCTTCCCACTGAAAGTCAAAATTAACTTACCCTCAAGTTCCAAATGGTTTGTTATAGTTAACCAAGACATCTCAGTCAGCAATGAGGTCATTGTTCTCCAAGATTTACTTCTTTGTAGATAAGATATAGCAACACATATGGTCCTTCTTCTTGATCTTCTGAGACCCACCAGATTTAAAATGCATTCCTGGCAGAGAAACCAGGGACCTCAATCCTAGTCTAAGTCACTCATCAATGAGTGCCAGATGCTTTTGTGGAAGACAAAAGAGAAAATGCAACATATTCTAAAATGACATATACCCTAACCACAGCGGGGTATCAGTAAGAACTTGCTGACAGTTCATACTTAAAATTTCCTGCTTCCTGGATGCTGATAATAAAAATCCAAAACCATAGACACTTATGCAAAATTACTTCTTCTCAAGTGTTGAAAATAGTTTCTAGGACAGCATTCCTAAACAGTTCAAAACATTTCTCAAACAGGAGGGCTTTACCATGGCTTAAGAAGCTTTGCAGTAAAGATGTTTAGACAAAGTGTATTTGAAAGTAGCTGAGGAGTCACTACTTCCCTTGTTTACAGGAGAACTAGGGGGTAAGAGGAGGTAAGGAAATAATATCCTTAGAGAGCTAAACTGATAACCTTTTTTCTTCAAAATGACAAAACTGGTTACCTAAAGAAGTAACCAAGACGACTGCAAATGAGTTGCTGACAAATCTAGAACACTTAAAATTCCAATTCAGTGATAAAGAGATATAAAATTGGAATGTAATTATAACTGAAAAAGGTGAAGTCTAAACTATCATTCCTATCTTAAAGAGTAAACCTAATCTATAACTTCAATCATGAAAAAAATATAATAGATAACCAGCATGGAGTCTATGTAAAAGAAAAAAACTACCAAATGTGTCGATTGTTTTTTCAGTAAAATATAATACACAGGAAATGTGCATCTGTCCATGAAGAATAAATAGGTCCCAGACTTATACTCCAGCTATAAACAAACCATAAAACTGAACAAAATACATGAAACAAAGTATCATCAGACAATAGAGACTATTGCGAGACTAAGATTCTTAAGAAAAACAAACAAGATGATCTCAAAATTATATTAACTTTTTCTCTGGTAACACATTCTAGATCACAGTGAAAAAAAATGGGAAATAAAGCAGACCACAGCAGATTCACTGAACTGATGAGTCAAAGACTGCAGTTCAGAGAGGGAGGCAAAAGCAACCAAAAGTTGAAGATGCTGTTAAAGCAGTGTTAAATGGAACATTTATGATACTTAATGCCTTCATCAAGAAGTTAGAAAATTCTGAAATTAATAATCTAACCTTTTATCTAAAGGAATTAGAAAAAGAAAAAAAAACCCACCCCAAAGCTAATAGAAGAAAATAAATAACTAAAATTAAAGAAGAACTTAATGAAATTGAGACACAAAAATCCATATAAAACATTAATGAAACCAAGAATTGGTTCTTCAAGAAAAGTAAACAAGATTGATAGAACACTAGCAAAATTACAAAGAAAAAAAAGAGAAAATCCAAATAAGTACAAGCAGAAAAGACAAGGATGACACTAAAACCAATCCCACAGAAAAACAAAAGACCCTCACAGAATGCTATGAATGACTCTACATACACAAATTAGAAAATCTAGAGGAAATGAATAAATTCCCACAAACACAAAGCCTCCAAAGATTGAATCAGGAAGACACTGAAACCCTGAATAGACCAATATCAAGCTCTGAAATTGAGTCAGTAATAACCAAAAAAAAATTTTTTTTAACCCCTACACAAAGCCCTGGACCAGAAAAATCCACAGCTGAATTCTACCAGATGTGAAAAGAAGAAATGGTAGCAATTCTATTGAAACTATTCCAAAAAAAATCTAGGAGGAAGGAGGAGGGACTCGTTCCTAATTTCCATTATGAAGCCAGCATCAGCCTAATACGAAAATCTGGTGAAGACATGATAAAGAAAACTTCAGATGAACATAGATGCAAAAATTCTCAACAAAATACTAGCAAACTAAATCCAGTAGCACATCAATAAGTTAATTCGCTCTAATTAAGTAGGCTGTATTACTGGGATACAAGGTTATTTCAACATACACAAATCAATAACTGTGATTCACCTCATAAACAGAAATAAAAGCAAAACCATATGATCATCCCAATAGGTACAGGAAAAATTTTTGATAAAATCTAATGTCCCATCATATTAAAAATGCTCAATAAACTAGCCATCAAAGGAACATACCTCACAATAATAAAAGCCACATATGACAAACCCACAGCTAACATCATATTGAATGGGGAAGAGTTGGATGTATTTCCCTTAAGAACTGAAATGAGATATTGGTGCCCTCACTCACCACTCCTATTCAACATAGTACTGGAAGTCTTAGCCAGAGCAATCAGCCAAGAGAAATAAATGAAAGGCATCTAAATAGGAAAAGAAAAAGTCAAACTACCTCTCTCCATCATTCAAAGAATTTACAACAGAGGGACCTCTCAACCCAGCAATCCCATTACTGGGTATATACCCAAAGGAAAGTAGATTATACCAAAAGGACATATACAGCAAGATGGTGAATTTAAGCCCATCCATATCAATAAATACTTTACCTAAATATGGTATATATTCTAATTAATAGGAAGAAATTGTCAGACTATATAAAAGAAGCAAGACTAAATTACATGCTATATAGAAGCAGCCCACTTGGAATATAAATATACAGATTAAAAGTAAGAGGGTACAATTTATATCATGCAAACACTTTTCCTAACATTGCAGCGACTCCACTTATAAAATATCAGATAAAATAGACCTTAATACATGGAATATTACCAAGGATAAAGAAGGATATTTCATGATTAAAAAGTCAATATATCAAAAATATATGAGAACCTGGAATATGAAGGACCCTTGATCAAAGAGCTTCAAAAGATATGCAGCAAAAACTGAGAGAACTAAAAAAGAAATATATTCACAAATATAGTTGCAGATTATATAAATAGAAAAAATTATAAAGTATAGGAAAACTTTAACAATGTTACCAAGCAACTAGACCTAATTGACATTTATAGAACATTCTACCCAGCAACATAATATATATTATTGTCAAGTGCACATGGAATGCTTACCAAAATAAGCCATATGGATTATAAGATAAGGCTCAATAAATTTAAAAGCATTAAAATTATATAGCATATGTCTCTGACCACAACAAGATAAAAATAGAAATCAATAACATAAAGATACTTGGAAAATACTCAACTTCTTGAATCTTAAACAACAAACTTTTAAAAAATCCATGAATCCAAGAGGAAATAAAATAGAAAATATTTTTAGCTGAATGAAAATTAAAATACAACAAAAAATTAGTGGATTTTAGCAAAGGTGTTTCTTAGAAGAAAATTTATGTTTTTAATGCTTATATTAACAATGAAGAAATAACTAAAACAATCTAAGCTTCTACTTCAAGTTAAAAGATGAGTATGTGAAACTCAAAATATGTAGACAGAAATAATAAAGACAAGAATAGAAATTGCTTTTAAATAACTGAGAAAATAGAGAAAAATCAATAAAACCAGAAACAATATTTATTATTTTTAACAAATATTAGTAAAACTGATAAACCTCTAGGTAAGCTGAAAAGAAAAAGGGCAATGTAAATTATTAATATTAGAAATTAGCAGGAATTTCAGTATATTTTCTAAGATATTAAAAGTACAATAGAGTATTAGGATGACCACTTTATGCCAATAAATTCCACAACCTTTAAGACATGGACACATTTCAAAGGCAATGCTTCCAGTTTTTGTCTGTTCACTTTGATGTTGGCTGTGGGTTTGTCATAAATCACTTTTATTGTTTTCTTTCTTTTGCTGTGCAGAAACTCTTAAGTTTAATTAGATCCCATTTGTCTATTTTGGCTTTTGTTGCCATTGCTTTTGGTG
>CAUYLG010056764.1:0-16447 GCA_963573385.1 Cacajao melanocephalus | reverse complement strand
GTCTCAAAAAAAAAAAATTAATTAAAATAAAAAATAGGGACTAGTTCTCACTATGTTGCCCAGGCTGGTCTCAAACTCCTGGCCCCAAGAAGTCCTACTGCTTCAGCGTTCCAGTGTGCTAGGATTACAGGCATGTGCTACCACTCCCGGCCTCAGTTCTTCATATAAACCAGTCTTTTTTCATTTTTAGAGGTCCTAATTGTTAGACAGTTCTTTATACTGTGCTAAATATTTCTGCCCAGATTCTGACCTCTAGAACTGCATAGGACAAATTCAGATATTTAACACCACCTGTCAATCCCCCAACTCTAACACCCTCTTCCCCTAGTGTCTACTTTGCAAAATGGCCCTGGTTTCTTCATTGTCCTGGGAAGAAACTTCTGTATGTCAAGGTTGGGGAGCCTGGTTGAGGGTATAGTCTTTCTCTTCCTGTTTGTCAATGCGGGTAGGGCCCTGGTAGAGGGTACTGTCCTTTTCTTCATACAAAGCAAGGCCATATGGGCTCTCCTGGCAGCCTTCTTACTCTCCTTTCATTCAGAGTTTTCCATCACCTAAAATCCTCAGGGGTGTTTTCAGATGAACCACTGTTAACCTAGAAGGCACCTTTGAATTTCTGAACCCAAATGCAGGTCTTTCCATTTTCCCTAATACATATAGTTTTTTTTTTTTTTTTTTTTTTTTGAGGCAGTGTCTCACTCTGTCACCCAGGCTGGAGTACAGTGGCATGAGCTCGGCTCACTACAACCTCTGTCTCCTGGGCTCAAGCAATTTTCCTGCCTCAGCCCCCCACCGGGTAGCTGGGATTACAGGTGCAAGCCATCACACCCAGCTAATTTTTTTTTTTTACTTTTAGTAGAGACAGGGTTTCACCATGTTGGCCAGGCTGGTCTCAAACTCCTGACCTCAGATGATCCACCTGCCTTGCCCTCCCAAAGTGCTGGGATTATAGGCGTGAGCCACTACGACTGGCCTGCTCTTGTTACTTTTGATACAGGATTCCAGGTAGCTTGCTAAAATAAAATATTCTTCCTATTGAGCTAAAATTAGTCTTCCTGTCACTTCTGATTGTGGTCTATCAGTCAGCTGTCCCACCAGCCTCCTGATCATCATGCAGCCTTGCATTTTCTCCCAATAGGTTTTCCCAAAATAAATATGTTCCTGCTCATGTAACTCAGCCTCCCATCTCCAGCTCTTCGGAAATACTGGTCTCAGATAGAAGTTGGCTTAAGCAGTAAAAATCATCAAGGAGCTAAAGGAAGATTCAGCGATTGTCTGGTCCAGGCTTCCCATTTTACAAAGGGGAAATCCCAACAGACTAGGGGAGAAGAGTTGCTCAGGTCAGTCTGCAACAGTGGCAGGACTAGAAACCAGGTCCCTTCCCTCTCTTATCCAGGTTTCTTTCTTCTTTCCCATGGATAAGTTCCTTAAGCAGTGTGTGCCTCAGTTTCACCATCTGTAAAATGAGGTTGTTATGAAGATTAAATGAGTTAATTCACATGGAGTGCTTAAAACAGTCTGGTACTTGGTAAGGGTTCATTACGCTGTGCTGCTTCCTAGTGCAGTAGAGAAGCAGCAGTTACTCTTACCTCCCTTTCACAGGTAAAAAAGAGTAGAGGCACATGAATTATGTAATAAGTGGTCCTTCATATGTTAAGAAGTGATCCTTCCTGAGCCTGAGGTAGACAATGGCGGAGCTGGGTGAAGCCGATGAAGCGGAATTGCAGCGCTTGGTAGCTGCCGAACAGCAGAAGGCGCAGTTCACTGCATAGGTGCATCATTTCATGGAGCTATGTTGGGACAAGTGTGTGGAGAAGGCAGGGAATCGCCTAGATTCTCGCACTGAAAACTGTCTCTCCAGCTGTGTAGACCGCTTCATTGACACCACTCTTGCCATCACCAGTCGGTTTGCCCAGATTGTACAGAAAGGAGGGCAGTAGGCCATCCCCCAGGAGAATGACAGAAGCAAAGGACTTATTATTAAGCAGACTGAAGGGCCAGGAGGGGAAGGTTGTCAGCCCATTGTCAGATCAGCATCAGGCTGTCATCAAGTCTGTTGGTGCTAAAAAGTACAAGATAAAATGTTCAAAAAAAAAAAAAAAAAAGAAGTGATCCTTCATACGAAGCTGCTCTCCCCTCTCTCCATTGAGGGGTGTGTATTGAACAAATTTCTTCCGAGAAATTTGTGGCTGACCCATCCTCTGGGCTTCCAGCCCTCCTGGAGGTGGATTCTTTGCTTTCCTCTTTCCCTCTGCCCCTCTAAACTGGCAGAAGAGGAGGTAATGAACAGGTTTGGGTTCAAATCACGGCTTTACTATTTCCCATATGTGTGATCTTGGACCAGTTTTACTTAACCCCTTTGGAATCTTAGTTTCTTCATCTGCAAAAGGGTAAATAAATACAATGCAACACACTGCAGCTATAAAATAATGAGGAAACTGTTTTTATATTGATATATCCCCAGGATATATTAAATGGGAAAAAATAAACATGCAGAGAACAGTCTATGTAGTATACTGACATACTTCAAAAAAGGGAAAAAGAACTTTTTGCTCATATATGCACTTAAAAAAAAATCAATGTACTATTGCACTGGTCTTTTCTTCTTCTTCTTCTTATTTGTCCAAGAAAAGCACACTGGTCTTTAAGAGAAAAAAAAAGGCTGGGCGCGGTGGCTCACGCCTGTAATCTCAGCACTTTGGGAGGCCGAGGCGGGCGGATCATGAGGTCAAGAGATCGAGACCATCCTGGCCAACATGGTGAAACCCCGTCTCTACTAAAAGTACAAAAAATTAGCCGGGCGTGGTGGTGCGTGCCTGTAGTCCCAGCTACTCGGGAGGCTGAGGCAGAAGAATTGCTTGAAACCGGAAAACGGAAGTCACAGTGAGCCGGGATCGCGCCACTGCACTCCAGCCTGGCGATAGAGAGAGACTCTGTCTCAAAAAATAAATAAATAAATAAATAAAAATAAAAGAAAAAATCTGCTGGGCATGGTGGCTCACACCTGTAATCTCAGCACTTTGGGAGGACAAAGTGGGTGGATCACTTGAGGTCAGGAGTTCGAGATCAGTCTGACCAACATGGTGAAACCCCGTCTCTACTAAAAATACAGAATTAGTCGGGTGTAGTGGGCGTATGCCTGTAATCCCAGCTACTCGGGAGGCTGAGGCAGGAGAATTGCTTGAACCCAGGAGGTGGAGGTTGCAGTGAGCCAAGATCTCACCATTGCACTTCAGCCTGGGCAACAAGAGTGAAACTTCGTCTAAAAAAAAAAAAATTAGCTGGGCATGGTGGCATATACCTGTAGTCCCTACTACTTGGGAGGTTGAGGTGGGAGGACTGCTTGAGCCCAGGAGTTGGGGGCTGTGACTGCACTCCAGCCTGGTTGACAGAGTAAGACCCTGTCTCTAATAAAATAATAATAATAAAGAAAGAAAAAAAATCAGTGCACAAGAAACCATAATATTGATGCCTGGGGTGGGGGTGGGGGAGAATAGGGTGGGAATCAGTAAAGGGAGGAAGATATTTTACTGTACTCATTGAATTTGCTCAAACATTTTAAAGTTTGTACAGCCAGGTGTGGCGGCTGGCATCTGTAATCCCAGCTACTCAGGAGTCTGAGGTGAGAGAATCCCTCAAGGCCAGAAGTTTAAGTCCAAACTGGACAACAAATCAAGACCATTTCTCTCTAAAAAAAAAAATACAAATAAATGGAAAATAAAAGAGGAAAAGGAATAATGTACTCAACTTCATAAAGATGTGGGGAAGTCAAAATCAATCACTTAATCAGCGCTGTGCCTAACAAATATTAAATGCATAAACTTTGGCTGTATTTGAAGTCCCAGCCATAACCACCAACTGCATCCGCCTCCCCGATCTATTCCCCACACTGTCAGCTCCTTGCCAATCGGCTGGCGAGCTTCCCTCCAGAGTAGGCTGACCCTTTTCTTGCCCCCACAGGCTGATCTACTGGCTGACCTTCGCCGTGGGCCGCTCCTTCCGAGGCTTCGGCTACGGCCTGACGTTTCTGCCGCTGCTGTCGATGCTGGTGTGGAACCTTTACTACATGTTCGCGGTGGAGCCGGAGCGCATGCTCACTGCCAGCGAGAGCCGCCTGGACTACCCGGACCACGCCCGCTCGGCCTCCGACTACAGGCCCCGCCCCTGGGGCTGAGCACTTCCGCCCTCTCGCCCTCGGGGTAGCGACATGGGTCTGACATCTTTGAACCAGCTGAGCCTGAACTTCGCCCCCAGGCCTGGGACTGCGGTGGGTGGAAACTGCTATTGCCCCGACAGAGATCCAGTCAATCACTTCTCCTCTTGCCGGGGCTGCCCTTCACCTTTGGGGCCGGGGACAGTCATAACAGATGGACTTAGTTTTCTTGTAGGGAAAAAGGTGGACAGCCATATTTCTTAAGGATGCTGAGGGCATGGGGCCAGGACCAGGGGAAAGACTCAGCTCCTTCCTAAGCTGAGTCCCACCACTGCTACAAGGGCTCCCTAATGCTAGACTCTGCTCCACTCCCCGGCTTCCCATGAGGCAGTGGGCAGAGCCACAGCCAAAGCCCTGACCACTTCTGTGCCAGTTGTCTAAGCAGAGCGCCTCAAGGACTCTGGAAATACCTAAGGATAGAGGCTGGGCATCACATCAAATGGGACTTTCATGTTTGGTGAAAACCTTCCTGGGGATCTGGATTCAGGACACTCCATGATTGGCATTGGGGCCCTTTAGCCTCAGTCAAGACTACTTAACAGCTGGCCAGTCCAGAGCTGCTGCCCTTCTACCTATTTAGGCCCCTGTAACTTCCCATCTTTCAACTGCCCAGAAGCCATGCCCCTCCCACGGGAAGAGGGGAGCAGACAGGGAAATCTGCCTCCCAAGAGGGCTGTGTGTGTATTTGTGCCCACACATGTGGTGGCTGGGGAGTGACTGGATGGCACAGTGGCTGATGTTAACCTGGTGTGAGTGTGTGTGTAACAATAAACTACTACCAGTCTTTGCTGGCTCTTTCTTCCTGTTTGTCCCCCAGTCTCAAGTGTCCCTACCCTGTTTAATTCAGATGACAATAGAAACCTCCCAGCTCAGCCAGGCGCGGTGGCTAACGCCTGTAATCCCAGCACTTTGGGAGGCCGAGGCGGGCAGATCATGAAGTCAGGAGTTCGAGACCAGCCTGGCCAACATAGTGAAACCCCGTCTCTACTAAAAATAAAATTAGCTGGGTGTGGTGGCAGGCGCCTATAGTTTCAGCTACTCGAGAAGCTGAGGCAGGAGAATCGCTTGAACCCAGGAGGTGGAGGTTGCGGTGAGCCAAGGTCATGCCACTGCACTCCAGCCTGGGCAACAGAGCAAGACTCCATCTCAAAAAAAAAAAAAAAATAGGTGCAGTGGCGGGTGCCTGTAATCCTAGCTACTTGGGAGGCTGAGGCAGGAAAATCTCTTGAAACCTGGAGGCAGAGGTTGCAGTGAGCAGAGATGGTGCCACTGCAGTCCACTCTGGGCAATAGAGTGAGACTCCATCTCAAAAAAAAAAAAAAGAAAAAAAAAAGAAACCTCTCATCTCTACCTGGTGGAGCAGGGTTCCACGGTGAGGAAACAGACCTCAAACACAAACTCGCCTTCCAGGCCCATCTCTTCGCCCTTCCGTTCCCTGGAACCACCCCCAGACCAGCCCAACGACACTCACACATCAAGAGACTGGAGCCCTGTGAAAAAAAAATAAATAGATTTTCTTGCCTTCCAGGGCAGCCAATCAGTTAGAAGGCCTCTCATTTAGGCCTGCAAGTCCCATCCAAGGGAAATGTGTGGAGATTCAAGAAGGCAACACCAAAGGGACCTTTACTTATCAATAACCCTGTCCCTCGCCCCCCTCCAAAGTCCCCTCCCCACGGTATGAAGGAAGCCCCACCTGGGGGTCTCCAGGAAGTTGAGGCTGGCCTCTGAGGTTCCACAGAAAAGCAAGACAGGGGAGTGAAGGGGCTGGCTGGAACTTGACCCTCCAACCTCCAGAGTTTTGAGGCACAACAAGGCAGGTCCAGTAATGTCCTTCCCTCCAGAGAGCAGGTCTCAATTTATGGACTGGTACTCTGAGTACTTCTTGTGGCGCAGCAGCAGAACCAGGCCGCCCCCCAGTAGCATGAGCCCTGGGGCACCCAGGGCCACCGCCATGATGCCCAGGACTAGCAGGGACAAGCCATCCACTGGAGGGAAGCCCACACCCAGGAGCATTGACCTAGAGTGAGCAGAGAGAGAGAGACAAGAGTAAGACGGCTTAGGAGGAAAGGCTGGGAGTCTCAGCCTTTGTCCACTTCAACTCCCCAAGCCCCAGGCCCAGGTCCTGGCTCTCACCAGCTGAGGTAGTGTTGGTCCCAGTAGCCTGGGCCTGTGGAAGCACCAAATGTCAGATTGAAGGCACAGAAGTTATCTTGGGACCCGAAGAAGGCTCGGACAATGGGTGACTGGGGGAGAGGGTATGCCAAGGCAGGATGCAGAGGGGAAGCGTGGCAGGGCAAGGCTGATGCTCGGTCCCCCTGCTTCTGGGAGTAAGCCACTGGTCGCCACTGTGCGAAGCCTGACGGGAGGGAGCCCCATAGCAGCTGGTCCAACTGGGAAGAAAGGCAAACAAGGGAGGGTAACAAGGACCAACCTGTGCCCCACCCTCCCTTCCCTGCCTCTCCAGCCTTTATCTGTCACTAGCAGCAGGAGTCCTGAGTCCTAGGCAGGGTCTCAATCCCTCCTCTGTAAAAATGGGGAGTTGGGCTGGGCGCAGTACCTCACCCCTGTAATCCCAGCACTTTGGGAGGCCAAGGCAGGCAGATCACCTGAGGTCAGGAGTTGGAGACCAGCCTGACCAACATGGAGAAACCTCATCTCTACCAAAAATAGAAAATTAGCCTGGCGTGGTGGCACATGCCTGTAATCCCAGCTACTCGGGAAGCTGAGGTAGGAGAATCACTTGAACCCGGGAGGTGGAGGTTGCAGTGAGCCGAGATCACACCATTGCACTCCAGCCTGGGCAACAAAGTGAAACTCCATCTCAAAAAGACAAAAAACAAAAAGCAAAAACGGAGTTAGACTGGATGAGTACTGAGTTGTTTTCCAAGCCTGCAAGTCTGGACTCAGCCCCTCCTCTTGGCCCCCAGGCCCCTTGCAGATCTCCACCTGCCAGAGTGTGAGTCATACTGCACTGCCTCTCTGTCTGTCTCCACTGAGGGCAGAGACTGGGTCAGATTCATTAGCCCAGTGCCTAGCACTTAAACGAGCCAAAAAAAGTGTTGCTAAATGTCAAATGGTTGAATGACTTTTAGGTCCCAGTGGTGTCCCACCTACATTCCTCACTCATCTGCCTCTCTCCAGGAAGCCTGACCTGGAAGACAGCAGGTGCATATTCATCGTCGATGGAGTGCTGCTCCTGCATTGAGGGGCAGTCAGGGCTCTGGCCCAACATGGCTACCTCCAGCCCAAACAGGGAACGGTTTCCCTGGGGAGAGGCACCAACGAGGGCCACCTCTAGCTGACAGGTGTCCGCTGTGTGCAGGAGGCGAGGGGGTTGGGCTGGTCGGCTGGATCTGGAAAAGGCCTGGACCTAGGAAGGAAGAAGCACAGGAGGTGTGGGAAACAGCTGGATGCTGATGCTTAAAGGCCACCTCCATCGTTAAATCCCACCTTCGCAAATCAGCCTTTTTGAGTTCTTTCTGATTTCCCACCCCTTACCCTGAAAGCCAGGCTGCCATTGGCAAAAGTCCTGGTAGGGTTGTTCACGGGGTGGCCTTGAAATGTGGCACTCAGGGTGGCAGGATCCAATGAATCAGTGATGTTGTTCCAAGAGAAATCAGCCAAGGAGTATGGAGGATATGGTCTTCCTGGAGGCTCTGCTGCAGTATCGGACACGTTGGTGCAGTCAAACTCAAGCAGCTGGAGGTGGGGGTGGGGTGGAACTGGGCTCGCCTCCATGTTTCTCCTGAGTCGCCCCCACCCACCCAGGCTTTTGCATCTGAGTCTATTTCACCCGCCCCCAGCCTTCGGTTCCACCCTCTCACTGGGATGAACTCTCTCCTCTGCACTCTTCTCCTTGGGTCTCCCCCAACCTCCTCACCCTGGTAAAAACAAGCGCAGAAGAAAACTGAATGCTGTCCTTGGGGAGCACCATCAGGCCCCCATCAGGCTCAGGGGATAGCAGGTGGCTCCAGTTGACGCTCAGGGTGCTGTGGGGGGTGTTGGTGGCCACCAGCACCACCGCGGGAGGCCCCAGGCTGCTCCAGACATAGTGCAGCGTGGAGTTGATGCCCACTGCCCGGATGTGAAGCAGGTTCTGCGGGGGGCCCAGCGAGTTGGGGATGACCTCCAGAGACACCTGGAACGTGGAGCAGTGGAGGACTGAGGCAACGGCATCAAGGAGAGACACAGGCAAAAGAGAGTCTCATCGGGGAGGGGGGCTTAGAAAATGCTGGAGAAAGGATGGGACCTTGGGGACTAGACAAGGGAAATGTGTGCGGGAGCTAAGGGAATCCTGGGGTAAGGGGCAGTGGGTACAGGATGAAAAGGGGTAGGGTAGGGGGTACAACCAGGACTCCCCTGACCCTGGTGGGCAGGTCAGAGCACAAGGCTGGGAAGAAGAAAACATTCAACACTTGCCTGGACCTGGGTCACCCAGGGCTGAGTCAGGGTCCAGACTTCACCCTCAAATTCACCCTACACCACAATCGCGTCCCATGACCCATGACCGTCTCCCACATACTCCTGGTTGAAGAACTCTCCTCTTGAGCAGCCGCCCTCCACTGCTAGCCCCTGGATGCCTGGTTCCAGACACCGTGAAAGGGTAACATTTCCTGAAACTTCTATCGCTGCCCCAGAGCCCTCACCTGGCGGGTCTCCTCCCCGAGCAGGCCAAATGGGGCTGCAAACAGAAGCAGAGTCAAAAGGAGCAGGGGGCTGGGGGCACAGCGCCCCCAACCCCAGCCGCGCTCTACAGAGCCGCGCATACGGCCGCAATTCAGCCGACGGAAGAGACGCCGGAGGGTCACATGACTCGGGTTCAGCTGATCCCTTTCAAGGGCGGAGCCACCAAACCAGTTTTTTTTTTTTTTTTTGAGGTTCCTTTCCTCAGCACCATTTAATGTATTAAAGAACAGCTTTGTATTCTATCTTAAAATAGAAAACGTCACAGTCTCTTACGAGTAATACAATTTAATACAGTCACAAGATTTCAAGTGAAAAACATAGAGTATTCATGCTACAAGTTTCCAATCTTCCTTGGACGATGCCAAAAACAGTATTCAGGCTGGACGCGGTGGCTCACGCCTGTAATCTCAGCACTTTGGAAGGCCGAGATGGGCGGATCACGAGGTCAGGAGATCGAGACCATACTGGCTAACATGTTGAAATCCCGTCTCTACTAAAAATAAAAAATCGCTGGGCGTGATGGCACGCGCCTGTAGTCCCAGCTACTCGGGAGGCTGAGGCAGGAGAATCGCTTGAACTAGGGAGGCTGAAGTTGTAGGGGGCCGAGAGCGCGCCACTGCACTCCAGCCTGGGCAAAAGAGTGAAACTCCATCTTAAAAAAAAAAAGACAAAAACACAGTATTCAAACAGCATATTTTAAAACGAACGTGAAATCTCATTTTGACACAAAGACAGGTTAAAGAAAATAAACTCGTCATGGAAGTACTCCAGGACCAGCACATTGCCTTAAGTCCCCCACCCTGAACCACTGCGGAACTCATACCGCTGCCTTCTACTCCAGTGCATGAAACTCTGTGGCTCTTCTTCCCTGTGAACTGTGAAACTCTCTATGGTTCCACTTCCCTGTGGAATAGTGTGGTTCTTCTTCTCTGCCTGACATAATTTATTTTATTTTTATTTATATATATATATTTTTTTTTCTTTTTTCTTTTTTTAAATTTTAATGGAACGCTTCACGAATTTGCGTGTCATCCTTGCGCAGGGGCCATGCTAATCTTCTCTGTATCGTTCCAATTTTAGTGTATGTGCTGCCGAAGCGAGCACCTCTGCCGAACATTTTAATAAAAATTATATTTACAGCTGTGTCACTAAATGAGAACAACATACATTAAAAAAAAAAAAGCCAATTTATTTGTAAAATGTTGAAAGAAGGGGCTAGGCCGAGCACAGTGGCTTACGCCTGTAATCTCAACACTTTGGACGGCCAAGGCGAATGGATCACTTAAGGTCAGGAGTTTGAGACCAGCCTGACCAACATGGTGAAACCCTGTCTCTACTAAAAATACAAAAATTAGCCGGGCATGGTGGTGGGCACCTGTAATTACAGATATTTGGGAGGCTGAGACAGGAGAATCGCTTGAACCTGGGAGGTAAGGGTTTCAGTGAGCCAAGATTGTGCCATTGCATTCCACCCTGGGCAACAAGTGGCAAAACTATGTCTCCAAAAAAAAAAAAAAGAAAGAAAGAAAGAAAGAAAGAAGAGGCTAAAATTTGGTGAAATTTAAAAGGGTTATGGAAAACTGTGGAGTGTTTGCTTACTTCACTTTGCTCTTTTATTTTATTTATTTGAGACAGTATGTTGCTCTGTTACCAAGGCTGGCGTGCAGTGGCACAATCACGGCTCACTGCAGCCTCAAACTCTCAAACTCAAGTGACCCTCCTGCCTCAGCCTCCCACATAGCTGGGACTACAGGCACATGCCACCATTCCTGGCTAATTTTTTAAAAGTTTTTTGCAGAGACAGGGTTACTCTATGTTGCCCAGGCTGGTCTTGAACTCCTGAGCTCAAGTGATCCTCTCACATGGACCTCCCAAAGTATGGGATGACAGGGGTGAGCCACCACAGGAGCCATCATTCTGATTTTAGAACACAGGACTTGCGTGCAAAGGTTAGGATAAAGAACTAAAGATGCCAAAAAATATGCCAAACATTAATGACAAAAGAAAGACTATCCTAATGTTTATGAAGAGCTTATAACATGGAAAAATATTTGTCATAAAATTAAATGAAAAAGTAAGATACAAAACTATAGAAACAGTGAGATCTCAACTATGTAAAAAAAAGGCTAAAAGGAAATGGATCAAAATGCTAATCGTGGTTGTATTTAAGTAGTGTATCTATAGTGATATTTTTTTCTTCCTTTTTACTTTTCTGTCTTTTCCAATTTTTTTCTCTTCTACTGGAGGAATTTTTGTTGCCGTTATTGTTGTTGTCTTGTTTTGAGGTGGAGTCTCACCCTGTCACTGAGGCTGGAGTGCAGTGGCATGATCTCGGCTCACTGCAACCTCTGCCTCCTGAGTTCAAGCGATTCTCCTGCCTCAGCCTCCCCGAGGAGCTGGGATTACAGGCGTGTACTACCACACCCAGCTAATTTTTGTATTTTTAGTAGAGACAGGGTTTCACCATTGTTGGAAACAGATGCTTGGTGCCACAAAGAAAAATCAGCACTGAGACAAAGGATCTCTCAGCAAAGCAATTTTTATTTCCTGCACTGCAGGAAGGGTACCCTCGTTAGCCATCTTGCCACAGGAGTACAATGAACAGTGGAAAAGCAGACATATTTATCCCTTACGCATTTGGGGTTTTTCTTACTGCTGTGTACGATCTCTGTTGGTTGGAGCCAGACCTCACAATCTAAACTAAAACTTGATTGGCTAATAACTTAAAACTTTTTTAAACAGGTAAGGGGCATAGGCTGTGAGCTGGGACATGCTGTGAGCGTGTCCAGCACAGATATTTTGGTTAAAGTACAAGGACATAGTATATACTATGTGCCTGTAAGCATGGCATGTCTAACAGCTACATAGGATAGGGTTTAACAAAGAGTTATTAGCAAGTTTATTCTTTAACAAGAAAGGAAACTTTGAAGAGGAACTTTACTTCCCCTGTTGGCCAGGCTGGCCTCAAACTCCCGACCTCATGTGATCCTCCCTCCTCAGCCTCCCCAAAGTGCTGGGATTGCAGGCATAAGCTACCTCGCCTGGCCCTGTAAGGATCTGTACATTTATAAAACGATGAAACATTCCAGGCTACTCCATGAATCCACTGTTAGGAGTGACTCACCAGAGCTCCGGAGAGCTTCGGTCTCTCTTCCAGCCAGGTGAAAGTGTCACTGGATCCTGCTTGATGAAAAATGCTGAACCAATCGGAAATGTCATAGATTTACAAAGAGAAGCAGAAATACCACATTTTTTGAAAACGTATTTGCAGTATATAGCCTGTTAATATTAGAATGAAACATGAGAATATTCTCTTAGCTTCTTTGCAGATGTCAAGTTGCAAAAATGCTATTTATCACAACTGTATAAAGCTAGTCCTAGTTTAGAAACAGAAATAAAACAGCACTGCAACAGTAGACTGAGAAAAGCATGTGACTTACAAAATTATAAAAAGAGCTTCCTATAAAAATTATTCCCAGCCCGGGCGCGGTGGCTTATGCCTGTAATCTCAGCACTTTAGCAGGTCGAAGTGGGGCTGATCACCTGAGGTCAGGAGTTTGAGACCAGCCTGGCCAACATGGTGAAGCCCCATCTCTACTAAAAATCCAAAAAAATTAGCTAGGCGTGGTGGCGTGTGCCTGTAGTCCCAGCTACTCTGGAGGCTGAGGCAAGAGAATTGCTTGAATCCAGGAGGTGGAGGTTGCAGTGAGCCGAGATCGCACCACTGCACTCCAGCCTGGCAACAGTGCAACACTCTGTCTTAAATAAAAAACTAGCTGGGCATGGTGTCAGGCGCCTGTAGTCCTAGCTACTCAGGAAATTGAGACAGGAGAATCGTTTGAACCCAGGTGGCAGAGGTTGCAACGAGCCAAGATTGCGCCATTGCACTCCAGCTGGGCGACAGGTGAGTCTCCATTGAAAAAAAAAAAAGATTCCCTTTAAGACATTTATTTATTGTACACATTTTAAGGCTGCCCACCACCCCCCAACAAAAAAGGCAAAATCTCTAAGCATTTTCTACCAAAGCATCTACTGGTTTGTTCATCTGGCAAACCCTGACTGAAGGCTCATAAGATGCCAGGCACGTGGGTCTCAAAGAGGAGAAAAACGTGTCCCTGTTACAAGGACACCTCAGTCTTCTCAGAGCAGGAGGCAGACACATCACCAACCACAATACATCAATTAAAAACAAACGCCACTGCTTTCTTACAATTAAACCACATGTTGCAATTCTCGCTGAATTACTTCTACAAGCCTCCTTACGCAGAAACTTTCCTGACTTCTTAGGATGCAAAAATGCAACTACCTTCTCCTGATAAATACTTCTAGAATTAGCAGACATTTATTTTTTATTTTTTATTTTTTTTGAGATGGAGTTTTGCTCTTGTTACCCAGGCTGGGGTGCAATGGTGCGATCTCGGCTCACCGCAACCTCCGCCTCCTGGGTTCAAGCAATTCTCCTGCCTCAGCCTCCCGAGTAGCTGGGACTACAGGGGCACACCACGATGCCCAGCTAATTTTTGTATTTTTAGTAGAGACGTGGTTTCATCATGTTGACCAGGATGGTCTTGATCTCTTGACGTCGTGATCCATCCGCCTCGGCCTCCCAAAGTGCTGGGATTATAGGCGTGAGCCACCGCGCCCAGCCTAATGAGCAGACATTAAATTACATTTTATCATGCTTGTCCCTAAACATCACAATGCCTAGTTCAGTCAGTTAACTTTCTTTTAAGCAATGAGGCCTGTTTTACTCCAAGAATGAGACACTTTGAAATCAAGAGTACGTGACCAGTCGTATATCTACATCAAGACGTGTCAGTACCATCAAAAGCTAAGATGAAAGAGTGAAAGTCTCAATTAAAAATCTTCAGTTTTGATAAAAGTAAAAACAACAACAACAACAACAATAAAAATAGATAAAAATTAAAAAAAAAAATCTTCAGTCTTGGCCAGGCATGATGGCTCACACCTGTAATCCCAACACTTTGGGAGGCTGAGGTGGGTGGATCACCTGAGGTCAGGTGTTTGAGACCAGCCTAACCAACAAGGTAAAACCCCATCTCTACTAAATACAAAAAATTAGCCTGGCATGTTGGCGCATGCCTGTAATCTCAGCTGCTTGGGAGGTTGAGGCAGAAGAATCACTTGAACCTGGGAGGCAGAGGTTGTGGTGAGCCAAGATTGCACCATTGCACTCCAGTCTGGGCAACAAGAGCAAAACTCCATCTCAAAAAAGAAAGAATCTTCAGTTTCCTCTTCCATCCATTAATTTTCTTTTCTTTCTCTCTTTCTTTCTTTCTGTCTTGATCTATCACCCAGGCGGGAGTGCGGTGGCACAATCTCAGCTCATTGCAACCTCCACCTCCTGGGTTCAAGCAATTCTCCTGCCTCAGCCTCCCAAGTAGCTAGGATTATAGGCACATGCCACCACACTGAGCTAATTTTTTGTATTTTTAGTAGAGATGGGGTTTCACCATGTTGGCCAGGCTGGTCTTGAACTCCTGACCTCAGGTGATCCACCCGCCTAGGTCTCCCAAAGTGTTGGGATTACAGGCGTGAGCCACGGCACTTAGCTGTTCATTTTCACTGTGCTCCTGCATCAGTCACTCCAGGTCTTTCAAGCACATTTGGGTGGTTTTCCAGATCATCATAGAGTGGATGACGTCCAGTCTCCTGTAATTCTCAGGCTTGACTAGGCCTTGGACAACCTGGAGGCATCGGTGTTTCAGGGTATACACTGGCAGTGTGAGGTTGGCAAAAACAGGCTGTCCATCAACACTGGTAGATGGCACAAACAATTCAGTTTGGTTAACCAGAAGCCTATTGTGTGTCCTTAAATCCCTGAAGAGCAAAGGTGGCTTCGAAGCTGTGGATGAGAATGTCCCTGCTGGGCAGCAGCGTCGGGTAGGGCTGCGGCTTGCCATAGCAGTTGAGCCACACAGGCAGCACTACCCGAGGGCTGCGGTTGCAAAAGATGACCCGGGTGAGGTCTTGCGAGTTTACTGAGCACAGCACAGGCCATGCCGCCCCCGCCTCCGTCTCCTCCTCGGTGCCTGACTCCTCCTGGCAGTCCTCTTCTGGGCCTGCCTCCTGGGTGCCCACCTTGGCCTCTAACCCCACCCCTTTCCCCACCCTCTGGGGTATTACCTTCGGAGCCTTGACAACTCGGGCCTAACCATACCAGTTCTTTTTGAGACGGAGTTTTGCTCTTGTTGGTCAGGCTGGAGTGCAATGGTGTGATCTTGGCTCACTGCAACCTCTGCTTCCCTGGCTCAAGTGATTCACCTGCCTCAGCCTCCTGAGTAGTTGGAATTACAGGCATGAGCCATCATGTTCGGCTGATTTTGTATTTTTAGCAGAGATGGAGTTTCTCCATGTTAGTCAGGCTGGTCTCGAACTCCCAACCTCAGGTGATCCGCCCATCTCTGCCTCCCAAATTGCTGGGATTACAGACGTAGCCACCACGCCCAGCCCTGTACCTGTTCTTAAAGAGACTACTTCCCTTCACGCAGATTTGGCAAGAGTTAGAATGGAATTAGAAAGGCCGGGAGTACATAATCTTCTATCTGGGTGGCAAGCAAGACATCCTAGATCAGACAGACTTACTCCCAGCCTGCCCTACCTAGTTCATCCCACTGAAGAGCTACCTATAGTGAGAGATATCCAAATGGAATCCCAATAATACAACTGTGATAGGAAGATCCAGAGAGGAATTTGAGGGTATTCCATGAGATAGCACATCTAAGGGCTATGTCAATCTAATAGTTATTGAACACTTTGTGGCTGGGTGCCGTGGCTCACACCTGTAATCCCATCACTTTGGGAGGCCGAGGCGGGTGGATCACCTGAGGTCAGGAGTTCAAGACCAGCCTGGCCAACATGGTGAGACCCCATTTTTACTAAATATACAAAAAATTAGCTGGGTGTGGTGGCAGGCACCTGTAATCCCAGCTACTCGGGAGGCTGAGTCAGGAGAATCACTTGAACCCAGCAGGTGGAGGTTGCAGTGAGCCAAGATCACACCATTGCACTCCAGCCTGCACAACAAGAGTGAAACTCTGTTTCAAAACAAAAACAAAAGGTAATATTAATTGAACACTTTGCTATTCAGGTCCTGGTTCAGGAAGAGTTCACAATTTATTTATTTATTTATTTATTTTTTTATTATTTTTAAAAGACAGGGTTTCACCATGTTGGTCAGGCTGGTCTTGAACTTCTGACCTCACGTGATCCGCCCACTTTGGCCTCAAATGTGTTTGGATTATAGGCGTGAGCCACCACACCCTGCCTATTTATTTTTTTTTAAAGGAGTCTCACTCTGTCATTAGGCTGGAGTGCAGTGGTGTGATCTCAGCTCACTACAACCTCTGCCTCCCGGGTTCAAGTGATTCTCCTGCCTCAGCCTCCTGTGTAGCTGGGATTACAGGTGTGTGCCACCACACCCAGCTAGTTTTTTTTTTTTTTTCTTTTTTTGTATCTTTAGTAGAGACTGGGTTTCAGCATATTGGCCAGGTTGGTCTCGAACTCCCGACCTCATGATCCGCCCACCTG